>PVIC010012356.1:0-39848 GCA_004025085.1 Thryonomys swinderianus | reverse complement strand
TTTCAAGTTGGGAAAGGTGATACCCCCTGCCATGTCCTTGTTTCCTAGAATTGCTTTCCTATTCTAGGTCTCCTGTGGTTCCAGATGAAGTTTTGGATGCTTTTCTCTATATCTGTGAAATATGCTTTTGGGATTTCAATTGGGGTTGCATTGAATCTATATAGAAGTTGTGGGATTAAAGCCATTTTGATGTTGTTGGTTCTTCCTATCCAGGAACAAGGGATGTCTTTCCATCTTCTGATACCCCTCTTCAATCTCCTTTTTCAGAGTGTTGTAGTTTTCAGAGTAGAGGTCCTTTACCTCCTTGTTAGATTGACTCCTAGATATTTCATTTTTCTGGATGCTATTGTAAAAGAGACTGAGTCCCTAATTTCTTTCTCTATTGATCTATTATTTGTGTATAAAAATGCAATTGATTTTTTAGCATTGACCTTGTATCCAGCTATGCTACTAAATTTGGTGATTAAGTCTAGCAGTTGTTTGGTGGAGTTTTTAGGGTCTTCTAGATAGAGTATCCTGTCATCAACAAATAATGATAGTTTAACTTCTTTTCCTATCTTTATTCCTTTTATTTCTTTCAACTGTCTAATTGCAATGGCTAATGTTTCTAGCACTATATTGAACAGGAGTGGTGACAGTGGACATCCTTGTCTTGTTCCTGATCTTAGTGTGAAAGATTTCAGTTTTTGACCATTTAGGATGATGCTGGCTGTTGGTTTCTCATAAGTAGCTTTTATTAAGTTGAGATATAGTCCATCTATTTTGAGTTTCTGTAGGCTTTTGATCATAAACAGGTGTTGGATTTTGTTAAATGCTTTCTCTGCATCTATTGAGATGACCATATGGTTTTTGTCATTGAGTCTGTTGATATAGTGAATAATGTTTATTGATTTACATGTGTTGAACCTTCCTTGCATCCCTGGGATGAATCTAACTTGGTCAGGGTGTATGATCTTCTTGATAATTCTCTGTATTCTGTTTGCCAATATCTTGTTGAGGATTTTTGCATCAATGATCATTAGGGAGATTGGCCTGTAGTTCTCTTTTTGGATTGGGTCTTTTTCTTCTTTTGGAATCAAGGAAATGGTTGCTTCAAGGAATGAATTAGGGAGTACTGCTTCCTTTTCAATTTCATTAAAGAGTTTGAGAAGTAGTGGTATTAACTCTTCTTTGAAAGTTTTGTAGAATTCAGTGGTGAAGCCATCAAGACCAGGACTTTTCTTCATCAGTAGATTTTTTTTACTACATGTTCAACTTCACAACTTGATGTTGGGGTATTTAACATTTTTATATCCTCTTCATTCAGCTTTGAAGTTCATATGTGTCTAGGAATCTTTGCACTTCTACATTTTCCATCTTATTGGAATGCACATTTTCAAAGTACATGTTCATTATCCTCTGGACTTCCATTGGATCAATGGTGATTTCCCCTTTTTCATTCCTCATAGCACGGATTTGAGCCTTTTCCTTCCTTTGTTTGATAAGGTTGGCTAGGGGTCTGTCAAATTTGTTAATCTTTTTGAAGAACCAACACTTGGATTTGTTGATTTTTTGTATGGTTCTCTTAGTCTCCACTGAATTTCTGCCCTGATCCTTATAATTTCCTCCCTAGTATGAGCTTTGGGTTTGTTTTGCTCCTCTTTTTCTAGTAGCTTGAGGTTCAGCATTAGGTCATTTAATTGAGCTTTTTCTATTTTCCTGGTGTAGGCATTTACTGCTATGAATTTCCCTTGCTTTCATTGTATCCCATAAATTCTTGTAAGTTGTACTGTTTAATTGTAAAAACTGTTGAATTTCTTTCCTGATTTCTTCTGTGCCTCACTGGTTGGTCAGCAGAGTAGTATTCAATTTCCATGTATTTGTGACCATCTTGGGATTTCTTTTGCTATTCAGCTCTAATTTCAAAGCATTATGGTCTGACAGTATAGAGGGGATGACTTCAATTCCTTTGCATTTACTTAAACATGTTCTATGAGCTAGTATGTGGTCTATTTTGGAGAATGACCCATGGGCAGCTGAGAAGAATGTGTATTCTGATTTTGTCAGACAAAATACTCTGTAGGCATCTATTAAGTCCATTTGTTCAAAGGTTTGGCTCAGTTCAAGTATTTCATTATTGATTTTTTTTGTCCAGTTGATCTGTTTAGTTGTGACAGCTGGGTATTGAAGTCCCCTACTGCTATTGTATTAGTGCTTATCAGAGTTTTCATATCTGTTAACATTTGTTTTATGTAGTTGGGTGCATTGGAATTTGGTGCATAAATATTTATGAATGTCATCTCTCTCTCTGGGATTGTTCCCTGTACAAGGATGTACTGTCCTTCTTTGTCTCTCTTAATCAATTTTGGCTTGAAATCTATTTTGTCTGCAAATGAGGTAGCCACTCCTGCCTTTTTGCAGTTTCCTGTCGTGGAGAATTGTATTCCATCCTTTTACTTTCATTCTGGATTAGGTGCATTTCTTGTATGCAGCAGATTGTAGGATCTTGTTTCTTAATCCATTCTGCCAGTCTGTGTTTTTTAATTGGCCCATTGAGGCTATTAACATTAATGGTTATGACTGATATGTCTTGATTTATACCTGTCATGGTATTATCCTATTCTTGGCTCTTTTTTCTTTGCCTTTCCCTTTTCCACTTAGTTTCATGTCTTGCTCACTAAATTCACTCTGCTCGGTCTCATGGGTTTGTGACCATCATTGTTTTTCTCCAAGATATTCTTTAGAAGGTTTTGGAGTGCCAGTTTTGTAACTGAGAAGTTCTTCAGGTGTTCTTTGTCATGAAAGTATCTTATTTCTCCATCAATTTCAAAAGATAGTTTTACAGGATGTATCAGTCTAGGTTGAAAGTTGTTTTCCTGCAACACTTGAAACACTTCCCTCTAGGCTCTCCTTGCATTGAGCATTTGCATTGAAAAGTCTGCTATGATCCTGATGGGCTTCCCTTTGTATGTGGTTTTTGTCTTTTCCCTGGCTGCTTTCAGTATTTCATTGTTTTGTTGGATATTTGGAACCTTGACAATTATATGCCTGGATGTAGATTTTTTAATATCACGGGCTTTTGGAGTCCATAGGTTTATCTGTATGCCCAATTCTTTTCCTTTTCTGTGAAGTTTTCTGCCATTATATCTGTAAACAGTTTCTGATGTCTTTTGCACTGTCTCTTGCTTCTTCACTGACTCTGATCAGCCTTATGTTATTCTTCTTTGAGTCATCTAGGATCTGCTGGATTGATTTCTCATGGTCCCTTGACATTTTCCATAAGTTATTCCTTTCCTGTTCACTGGCTGTGAGCCTGTCTTTTAGCTCTGAAATTTGGTTTTCAGCTTCATTCATTCTACTTCACAAACTTTCATTCTCGTTTTTGATCACCTGGACCTCTGCTTGAAGCTCTTTAATGTTCCATTGCTTTTGTTATCTGAGCTTCTACGATGTTCCTGATCTCTTCTTGAATGAAGTCCCTCACTGTGGACAGTGTCTCTGTTTTCATCTCAGAGATCAGTTCTGATTTTCATTTTAGTAGATCTGCTTTTGTTACCAGTTCAGAGAGTCCTGGAGATTGAGCTTTGTTTTGCTCCATTTCCCCTTTCCCTGAATTTGCCTGTGCTGGTGATCTCTGTGCCTGGGTTCTTGAATTTTTTCTCATTTCTGTTGTGCTGGCAAACACTGTAAATCACTCCAAAACCTAAGTGGTGCTTAGCCAGAGCCATGCAAACAGGAATGGAGCTCCCATGAGGCTTCTGGCCTGAGTCCAGTGGCAGCTAGTTCAGAGTCCCTCGGGGTGGATGGAGGTCCCTGGGTCAGCTGGCCTGGTCAAAATTTATTTTTTAAAATAAATTTTATTTCATACCATCCCCCCAAACTTCCTCCTCTCCCTAGGTACAAAAGCTTCATTTACATTTTTCCTTCTATTTTCACTTTTTTCTTCTCCCTTCCTTCCTTTTTCTTTCCCTCCTCCTTTGTTCTCCTTCCCATTTGAACATTTTCTTCCCATGTCCCAACATCAGCTGTACATTTCCCCTTTCAGTTTTCAAACCAGGGAAGCAATTTGTTATTTAAACATATGTGTTTGATTTATTTCACTTAAGAGTATGGTCTCAAGGTCTATCCACTTAGCTGTAAATGTCTCAAGCTTTTCTTTCGTTTTGCCAACCACCCCCCCAAGCCTCCTATATGCCAGATCTTACAGACATGTGTTTAATTTTTTTATTAGTTCATGTTTTCAGTACATAGTTATTATATTTATAATGGAGAGTTCATCATATACACTATTTAATCTTCTCTATACACCTGGGATAAGTGAGTTTGGAAAGGTCAGATAGTCAAGGTCACACGGTGATAGAAAGGTGGAGTTGGAGTTCTGAGCCAGGTCTGGGTAATTTTAGTGCATCATGGCAAGAAAGAAATGATTTGGGGGAAAAAACCCTCAGTAATTCTTAAGCTCCAATAATGGAGGAATGTCTGAGCAAGCCTATAGCATTACTGTCTTATTGATATCTCAAAAAATGACAAGGTTGTGGGCTGTGTCTACAAGATAAATTGTTCAAACAACAGAGTTCACCATCATCTTTACACATTGATTAGAGCTCTGCTATATGCACGTGTTCATGCTGGCAAACACTGGAGCTGACTTTGCACTCACATATGATGATGCAGTCTTTCTTTCTCTTTCTCTCTCTCTCTCTTTCTTTTTTTTTTTTTTGAGACAAGGTCCTGCTTGGTAGTTCAGGCTGGCTCTGAGCTCATTATATAGCTGAGGCAAGCCTTGAACTCACAGCAATCATCCTGCTTCTGCCTCCTGAGTGCTAGGATTATAGGCATGAGCCACCATGCCTGGCTTCTTTCTCTTTCTTAATTTATCTCCTTCTCTCCTTTTTCCTTCTTTCTCTTCTGTGATTCTGGGAGTCAGGCCCATCATTCATATATGTTACAAAGAGCTCCATCACTGAACTATTTCCTAAGGTTCTGATGTGTTACTGGAATGTGTATTGTTAACCTTTTTTTGCTGGGACAAAATAATTAACACACATAATTTAAAGAATAAAAGGCTGGGGCCGGAGGGTTAGCTCAGTGGTTCCGGCGCCTGCCTCGCAAGCGCAAGGTCCTGAGTTCAATCCCCGGTAACCACATATAATGTTGGGCGTGGAGACACGCCCACCAATAATCAACACCGTGTACCACAATGCCGGACGTGGTGGCTCACGCCTGTCATCCCAGCACTCGGGAGGCAGAGACAGGAGGACTGCTGAGTTCGCGGCGGCTTGCCTGGACACCATAGTGAGCTCAGGGCCAGCCTGAACTACAAAGCGAGACCCTGTCTCAAAAAGCAAAAATAATAATAATAATAAAAGAATAAAAGGCTTATTTTGGCTCATAGTTTCAGAGGTTTCAGTCCATGGCTGGCTCCAAGGCAGAGACATTTTGGAGGAAGGATGTGGCAGAGGAAAGCTCTCAATTCAGCAGCCAGGAGGCAGGAAATAAGGGAAAATCAAGAGAGGGAGCAATGTACACAGTACAATTATGGAGTGTGGCACTGGTCCCTTCCATTTACCTGATCCTGGGTAATGCCCAGGGCCAACTTTGCCCTAACCTTTTCTCTAAAGTTTTTTACCTAGAGGCAGAAATGAGAATAACAAAGACTTTTGGGCCCCTTGCCTTGAAAGATTCCTAAAATTCCAAAACCAGGATGCATGCATATTAGACCTGTTATGCATTCAGCCCATGCTAATTTTCTTTTCCTGTGTCATTTTCCTTTCCACCAACATGATCTTTCTCGTTATGAGCATCCCTTAACTTTTAAATGTTATTCAACTTAGCTGTTTTTTCCTTACCATTGTGTACAGTGTCCAATTCTTTGTTACTCACAAAAACTTGGAAAACTTCCCAAGAACCCCATTATCCGTGGTTATAGAAGGGGCCAAGAACTATTTATAGTACTCAAAATCACACCGAAAGGGCCACTCAGATATACTCCAAAATGTACTTTATTAATTTCCAGGGTATTTCTCAAGCCAATGATGCTGTTAATCAAGATTAATCATCACAACATTTAAGAGGCTTTTGCTCTCTTCTTTTTTTTAGTTTCCATTTTTTTCTTCTCTTCTATTATACCTTGCTTAATGAAACATTTTCATCTTACAGATGTTTTAGGCAATTAACTGTCCTTTAATTATTACAATTTATATTCCCCTACTTATTTTACATTTTTATATTTTGCTTCCCAAAATAATACGTATGAATTTGAATTTTGAGAAATTAATATTCTCCATTAGATTGATTTGCAAAGTACTATATTTTTCAAAACAAGCTAGTAGTTCTGTCACCAGACTGGGTCTGAAGGTCTCTAATGCTGAAATAAAGAATTTGATCCTTTTTAGAATAAGTTTACAGAATTGCTGACTCCCATCACGGAAAAATAATTATTAAGATGCTTCAGTAAAAGAGACATGAGAAAAATGTATTAGAAGTAGATATAAGAGGCATTCAAGAACTGAGTGTGGGTCCTCAGACATAGGCAGCACCATACAGTTGGGGACTGCTACACACAGCAGGTATGGCGAATGCTGGACTAGAGTGTACACCATCTCCATGGCAACCTCAAGGGCAGTGCACCATCTCCATGGCAATTGGCAGAGCAGGGCAGCACCAAGTGCAGCCTACTCTATCCAGCCTCGGTGGAAGTACAGGAAACCTTGAAGAAGAAGAAGAAGAAGAAGAAAGACAAGCCACAGGCTGTTCCAAGTGACCACACTCTGTGTGCCCCCCAAATTCCTCAAGACACCAACCCTGCCCCTTCCCTTTAAAGTTTTTGTTCTTTCCCAGCTCTATGCTGAGTTTCCTTTTTCTAGACTCAGTCTGGTCAAGCACCCTTGCTTGCAAGTGAATGAACAACCTCTTTGCTAACACAATGCCTGCCCAGGTGGTCTCCTCTCTACATCTCTAACATAGATACTGTGGATCTTTTATGGGTTTTGCAAGGTATAAATTTGTGTAATCTTGGTCTTGGTCTTGTCTCCTGGGTGGAAGAGAATGACCCACCAGTAGTTGTTGTGGAAAATGTAATAGTGGAAAATAAAATAAAGTGATCACCTTGAAGCCACTGAAACTGATTGGTTCCTTGTTTACTCTTTACTGGGTTAATCTTCCTCCTTCCTCCTATCCCATGTGCCTGTTAATCATCACCCTTTCTCCTGTTAAACCTCCCTGTTACTTCCCCACCTCCTACCCATGAAGAGTAATCTCCCTGTTAGCATGATAACAACCAAGCACAGTTAAAGTTTGCCTAGTCCACCTGTAGATGTGCAGGTGGTCATGCAAGACTATGAATATGTGGTCTCAACTGCTTACTTCACTTTGCTGTTATTGATAAAAACTGCCTGGAAACCGAATTGCTTGTCAGTCTTAGAAGTACTCGTTTGTGACTGACCTGCCTGGCTGGCAATACATTTTGTTATTTTACCTTACTCCTGTGTCTCTTGAAGTTCTTTCAGCTCCCATTGCACATCATAGTGACATAATATTCCATTCATATAGGAAATCTTAAAAGGTGGTCTATACACAGGTGAATGAAGATCATTTGCAAGTGAAAAAGGAAATGGGCAAACCTGTTTATAAGTGAGAAGGAGTTGCTCAGATTTATGTTTTGGGAGAAAACAAAACAAAACAAAACTGATCTTGTCTCTTGAAGCTACAGTTTTTCTTAAAAGTACAGTTTTAAAGGGCTGGGGATTTATTTCAAGCGGTACTGCACCTACCTTGGATGCACAAGGGCCCGAGTTCTATCCCCAGGAGTGCAAAAAAAAGTACAATTTAAAAAATCTCAATTTTTTTGTCTGCTTTCTACCTAGCTTTCATTTATTCTACTCTACTAGCACAGTTAGAAACAATGGGGCCAGGGATTTAGCTCACTGGCACCTGCCTGCCTTGCCAATGCAAGGTCCTGAGTTCAGTCCCTGGTACCGGCAAACAAACAAAAAAACAACAGAGCTAAGAAGTTACTCCTTTCCTCCATTTAATTCAAAACAGTGCTTTACAGTTATTTCTGCTTCTAATGCCCTAAGAGAAGTAGAAAAAAAAAAAGGTTGGGAGATCACCAATGTCCTAGGTGAGAGGACATATGTGTTGGATCTTCTACCCTGACCTTCTGGTCAGTTTTAAGCTACTTCAACCTCATTACAGGCTCATAAATATGAACTACATCTCATACATTAAGGTCAGTAAATTATGGGATGGGCCTGTGTGGTAAGAGCTAAAATAGCACAGCACCCTGTTGATCATTTCTGTCAATCACGTCTAGAGATTCTGTGGGAAGCACCTAAAACAGAGGTGTCTGGGCTTTAAATTCCCAAAGCTTGAGATATCAGCTCCCTTTTGTTTGTTGCTGTTGCTACTTTCAACCTGTTTCATCAGTGTATTGCTTTTCTGTCACCCTGAGCATTTTTCTTGTATTATATCTTTGTGGGCACAGACTGGCCATGAGCACAACTTTTAGCTGCTTACTGCTTACTACTGGGTGTATGCTTGGCATTCTTTCCTTGTCACACACAAGAACCTGGACTATCACTGGCCCTTTCCACAGTAACACTACCTCTTCAGTAGACAAATCCATAAATATTTTAAACACACTGACTTTATGATCATACAGCAGATACTTTTATGTCTAGCTTCTTAAAAATCCTATTTTGAGATTCATCTGTTATAGAAACATCAAAACTTCATCCTTTTAACAGTGGAAATTTCATCCATTTAACTTCATCCTTTTAACAGTTGAAATTTGCTTATTAATTCACTTATTGATGTATATTTTGATAATTTTCAGCTTTGGGATATCATGAATAAGACTTTTCACAATGACATGGTAGGTAGTTCTTGTAAATATGAACTTCTATTCTTATTTTGTTCTTACTGTTATGCTTAGATACTCTCAGAGTTGGCTACATAGAGTAATAGTAATTTGACTTGATTTTATTTCTTTTTCCCCTAAAGTTGCAGTGATCTTTTCAGATTCTAAAAGCAAATAATCAGACTTTCTCTGATTTTAAGGCCTATGTTGCCAACTGGCTTGCTGAGAAGTAATTTTTTTTTTTATAATTTCAGGGTATTACAAATTCCAGTCCCTAAATGTCTTTCATACTTACATTTACCTTTTCTATCAATTAGATTTTTAAATCTATGACATCCTCATACATTTTACTTTGTTGAAATTTGTTATCTTCCTCAGATTTATGTTAGTTTAGATTTTTCATCTTGGCCATTGTCACACTCATTTTCCTCCATGATGGGATATTAACCTGGTTTGATATTTTGATTAAAGGCATACCATTACCTCATGAATATTTTATTTTTTATTTATTTTATTCTTTCCTTTTTCTTTTTGCAGTACCAGGGATTGAACTCAGGCCCTTGTACTTCCAAGGTAGGTGTGGTACCACTTGAGCTAAATCCCCAGCCATGAATATTTTATTACAATGAATCACTTAGAGATTTTCTAGGAGATGAGGGAGTATAGTCTCTCCTTTAGGTTGTTTGGCTGGTACAAAACTTTGGAGATTTTGATTGATAAGCAATACTGGTGTTGACTGACAACAGGATCCCTTTCTACTTTGTTGCTAAGTGTACAAAAGATGCTCTTTGTTTTTATTTGATTATAGAACAGTTTCTGCCTTTTCTAGAGCTGTTTCATTAATTTGTAGATTATTTTGTTGATGTTCACATATTGACTACCTGGTTTTAAACTGTGCTGTGTAAGTCAACATGTGCTCAAAAGGAGAAAAGAGCCTCACTCTATTAATCAGTGTAATAATATTGTAAATTAGTCTGTCCTTTTATATTTTTTTTCTCTTTTTGTTTCAGAGCAAACTCATAATGCTGATAGGCTCATCAAATTGAATTAAAAAACTTGTTTTTACAATTATTAAAATATGATCTCAGGGCCAGAGATTTAGCTCAGTGGTTCCAGCACCTGCCTCACAAGTGCAAGGTCTCTGGTTCAATCCCCAGTAACCACATACAATGTTGGGTGTGGAGATTCACACCCACCAGCAATCAATGCCACATACCACAGTGTTGGGTGTGGTGGCTCACACCTGTAATCCCAGCACTCGGGAGGCAGAGACAAGAGGATTGCTGAGTTTGACGCTCACCTGGGATACATAGTGAGCTCAGAGCCAGCCTGAACTACAAAGCAAGACCTTGTCTCAAAAAACACACACACAAACAAAACAAAACAAAACAAAAAAACATGATCTCTGAGCTGGTAATAGTACTAGTGGGGGATGTTTTAGAAACACATATTAATTGGGCTGCCCTCCAGACCTTCTGATCAGACTATGGAGGTAGGCTTCAGGTTTTGGGGTGCTCACTGGGGTTTGAGAATCACTAACATACTCTGCACCTAAACTTGTTAGTACCCAAAATGTCATTGCATGGCAAGTAGGAATCTACCCTGAGTTGCTTTGCTCCAGACATTTTAAAAAGCACCTTTGCTTTTTGGAAACAATAAGTATTCCAGGTTCAAAGTGATATTTTTTCACTTTCCTAATGTATTCATTTGGCTGCTACTCTCCAAGGAGCATTTTGGTTTTATTCTACTGAGTGAAATTAGAAAACAGTATTTCAGTGCTTGTGATGCTCACATGCATTGGGGATAATCTGAAGCAGAGCTGCCGAAATCAGACAGCACTTAATGAGAACATTCAGGTTCTGGGCATATATTGATTTTTGTCCCCATTTAACATAAGTCACTGCATTCTGCTTTGCTTGTAGAAAGAGGTTTTATTGAACACTAAAATTTTCCACTATGTATGTTGACCACATAGAGCTCAGTTTTATTGTTTCTTTTCCAGGCAAAGTTACCCAAACTTTGATGTTTAAGAAGTATTAAGTTAGGGCCAGGGATTTAGCTCAGTGGCACCATGCCTGCCTCACAAGCATAGGGTCCTAAATACGCCAAAAAAGAGAGAAAATGTTATTAGATTACATTAACTTCTCAAAAAGCCATCCTTCTACAGTGCATTTCAAGTGGATGAACACATCATTTGTGGACAGATGAGGACAGCTGTACAGTTAATCCCTTTCCCTGCACAGAGAATGACAGGATAGGGTCAGGAGGAGTATTGCTTCCGAGCCCTGGGAACCCCTACAGCTGGTTTGGCTTTTAAAACATTATTATTGAGGACATATAGTTGCCTTATTCATGTTTCATTGTAATTATAAAGTCATCTTGAAGTTTTCCCCGCTCAGAGATTCTGGAATATGATGGGATGCATAAGGAATTTTGCATTCTTCTTTCTATTTTTCTTTACACACAACTCCGATGACAAGTCAGCCTTGTTTCTGTGTTCTTTTAAACATTTCCACTCATGTGGTCGGTCTGGTTGGGTTTGACATCAGGGTTGGGTGAGGTATGTTAGAACACGGCCTGGGTGAAGTGATCTTACTGGAATGTGCACACATTTAGTGCTGTGGGACATCAGAAGGTGGAGAAGCGACTGCTTCATTTTCAGAACCCATGTCTGGTGGACATGAGTCTCCACTCACCTCTACAGTAGTGTTCTTCTGACTGACATCAAACCCAAACAAGGGTTCATCTAAAATAAAGTTAAGTAGTGGGGATAGGCAATGCAGAGGTGAAAGCAGATGAGGCAAAGAAAGAGGCAAATGAGAATTTGATTAATTCTGAATAATTTTAGATCTCTGCATATCTATCTTTTTTCCCCCTAATACTGATGGAAATGATTTTTTTGTGTGTCAAGATGTAGCGATACATATCAATAATCTCAGCACTCTGGGTGGCTGAGGTAGGAGGATTGCAACTTCAAAGCTAGCCTGGGGAATTAGTAAGACTATGTCTCAAAATAAAATATAAAAGGGCCAGAGATTTAGCTTAGTGGTTCCAGCACCTGCCTAGCAAGCACGAGGTCCCTGGTTCAATCCCCAGTAACCACACACAATGCTGGGTGTGGAGCTCACGCACACCTCCAATCAGTCCCACATTCCACAGTGCTGGGTGTGGTGGCTCAATCCTGAAATCTCAGCACTCTGGAAGCAGAGGCAGGAGGATTGGTAAATTCCAGGCTTGCCTGGGCTATATAGTGAGCTCAAAGCCAGCCTGAACTACAAAGTGGGACCCTGTCTCAAATAAATAAACAAATAAATAAAGATTGGCAATGTAGCTCAGTGTGAAGGATCTGGGTTCAATCCTCAGTAGTTCAAAAACAAACAAACAAATGAAAAGCTCACAAAGAAAAAAAAAGAAAGCTTTTTGCATTAATGTTCTGTTACTTTTATTGTATTCTTTTAATAATGGACTACATACTTGAACTTAGTGGTCTTCGTCTGAGAGGGTTTAACTAACATCATCTGTAAAATAATCATGCACATGAGTTAATCATCCTTACTGGTGATGCAAAGGAAAATTTGCATTTGCTTTCCACCTAATTTGCCTTTACTTTCCAAGTAGACTTACAAAGCAACCTCCCCCATAGGAGTGTCAGAAATGTACGCATTACAGACTGCTGCTGGAAACGGGAGACAAAGATATTCTGTCAAGGAAGAACTAAAGTCCGATTTGCCCAATAGTGACTCCCTGAGTGCAAACTCAACTAACCTCTGTGTCTCAGCATCTTGGTTTATCAGTAGGTGTTGATAAATATTTACTCTTCTGAAACTTACTAACCAGGCAGAGGTAAATGCACAGGACACATTTGTGTTTATGGAAGACAATGTAAACAACAGTCATATTGTATAACATTTTTTATTTGCTAGCACCTTTGTAAGAAATGTAACCATTTTACATTTGTGGCACATAGACAATTTATAAAAGATTTTCACATGTGTCCTTGTTTCAGTGTCCCTAACGCTAAAGAAGTCAGGTTGCTTTTCTAGTATATTGAGGCAACCAAGGAGCTGAAAGTTTCCACATCCTGCACACCGGTATGTAGTTAGTTTATGGCAGGGTAACAACCTGAGTTCAGGCGCTGGGCATGGTGGTGCATTCCTGTAATCCCAGCCCTAGCGAGGCTCAGGCAGGAGGTTTACTATGAGTTTAAGACCAGCCTAGGATACATACATGGTGAGTTCAAGGACAGTCTGAGACCCCATCTCAAAAAACAAAACAAAAACCACCTGAGTTTAAGTCATCATTCTGAAGCAACTGCAATTTTACTGTTGCTAATTAAAGGAAAGTGTGTGATAGTCACTTAATAATTCAACAAATACAAGTTAGACATTAACCTTGCCCCCAAAACTTAACAGTTTAGGGGCTAGGGATTTAGCTCAAGTGGTACCATGCCTACCGTGGAAGCATAAGGGCCCGAGTTTGATCCCTGGTATTGAAAAACAAACAAAGAAAAAACAAACAAAACTAACATTTTAAAAGTATTGGTTATGTATATTACAACTTGGAAAGCTGGTTGAGTTGTAAAGACATTGCTAGCTTATTTCTACCTTTTGAAATTCTTTTTCCTTTTTCTGGGGGGGCAGTGCAGTACCAGGGCTCGAACTCATGTTTGCAAGGTAGGCATGGTACCACTGAGCTAAATCCCTGGCTCTCATTTTCCATTTGTGACATTGGGATGTTAGCTTATAATATCAGTTGCAGCCATGGCCTCCTTCTCCCCCAGTGAGTTTTTATTGAGTTAAATGGTCCTTGCATGGGCTGTAACTGTGGGTACCTGAGGGGGGACAGCTGTGGGCAGCAGAGAAGCAGGTCAGGCAGAGGCCTGGGTGTTGGACTTCCAGGGACAGCTCTGCTCTCTCTTATGTTTCCCAGGTGGTGGCAGCAGAAAGTTAGAGAACCCAGCTGTGAGGAATCTCATGTTTGAAGACTTTCTGAGAACTGCTGTGGGTTGTTTTAATTTAAAATCACAGGAAAGCGCTTTTCTTTAAGAGTCAAATGTTGACTATGTGTCTAGCCTGCGATCCAGCCTTTTAACACTTGTGTATTTACCCAAGAGAGACAGAAGCATCTGCCTTATTTATTAGTTCTGTTGGTAACAGTCCAAAATGGAAATGACCCAAATGCCCATCAAGCCAATAAACAAATTGAGAAATAGCCATGCAATGAACCATTATTCACCAACAAAAAGGAGCGAACTATTAGGGAGAGAACTAGCTAGTAATATGAAAAAATCTCTAACTAATTATAGAAGAGAGTACATATGTATGAGTCTATTTATAAAACTCTAGAAAATGCAAGTAAGTGATAGTGGCAGAAAGTGGAGCTGTGGCTGCCTTGGAGTGGGGGAGGGCATAAAGAGAAGCAGGAAGGGAGCAGAGCAGCCGAAGGAAGCCGCCGGGGAGTGATTTTACACTCGTGATCATGTGTCAAAGGTTATCAAACGCTGCATTCTACACCTGTGCGATTTATTGTGTGTCAAGTCTATTGGAAGAAACTTGTTGAAAATCACATTGAGGTCTTTTTTTTTCTCTTTATAAAAGATTTCTTACCTTTTCTGGTTCAAAGAGGGCTTTTGGCTGTGGAAGATTCTGCTAATGGGCACACCTCATTTGCTCCAAATTGCTAGTGGTCCCTGCCAGGAGGCAAGCACAGTGCTGGGAGTTTAGGGAGGACACCTGTGCTCATGGGAAGGGTCCCCTGGGGAGCCAGACAGGCGTGGAGCACAACTCTGCCTCCTGTGAGCTGGGTCATGGCAAGGGGATTCTTTTTTCAAACCCGAGTCTTCACCTTTGTAAAATCAAGATCCAAACATTCAGTCTGTGTGCTCATCATGAAGACACAGGAAGAGGACGGGAAAGGGTCTGAGCCGTATCGGGTCCTGGTATTGTCTGTCGTCCCTTCTCCAGATGGTACCGGGGCCACTTGTTTGCCAGAGAAAGCCCAGCTTTCCTGGAACTTAGTAGGATGATTAGAGTAGTGGCCTTTGGCTTAAAGATTGTGATTTGGGGGCATCTGGACATACTGAAAAGTAAGTGGTTGCTTTGCTAAAGGGAAACAGAACAAGAGCTCTGAGGACAAGAGCCTGATAAGGGAGGGAAACTGCACAGCTGCTCTGAGTTTTAAAAATATTATTATTTCATTAATATTTCAGATACAGTAAAGTATCTAGTAACTCTTGAGTGAAAAGTTCATCGGGTTTTGGCATATGTATAGGGCATGCACCAGCCATCCAAACTGATACAGAGCATTGCTTGAAAATTGCCTCCTGCCCCTTTCACAGGGTGCCCCTCCCCTGGTCAGCCCTCCCTCTGACTCACCACTCCACGGATTCCTATTACATGCTGTCCTGCTTGGGTCTGTGTAAATGCAGTCATACACAGTGCACTTCTGTTAGCTGTTTGTCACTGTGACAATGGGCCACAAGTATAGTGGCATAAGAGCATAAATATGTATCTTACGATACACATTTGTGTGTTCCAAATCCAATGTTGTCTTGCTGGGCTAAAGTCAAGGTTTTGGGCGAGCTGTGCTGCCCTGGAGTCTCCAAGGGAGAATCCCTTTCCCTGCTTTGTCCAGTCTTTAGAAACCACCCATATTGCTTGGCCTGTGTGTGGCTCCTTCCTCCACCTTCAAAGTCAGCAACACTAGTTTCTGGCTTTGTCCTGTGGTCATGTCTCCTGCTGGCCACAGCCAGGAAGGGTTCTCTGTATGGAGGAGTCTTGGGGTCATAGCTGCGGGGTGGGAGGGGCAGACTGGCCCAGTGGCCAGGTTTTTTGAGTGGAGTTGTTCACAAAAGGAAAATTACATTGCAACAGTTCACTCCATTTTTTTTTTTTTTTGAGACAGGGTCTCGCTTTGTAATTCAGGCTGGCCCTGAGCTCACCACATAGCCCAGGCAAGCCTTGAACTCACAGCAATACAAGTGTGAGCCACCACACCCCTGGTTAGTTCCTTCCATTTTAACAGTGAAGATTTCACTACATGAAACTAAGAATGTTACATCTGCACTTGATTATGTTCTTATAATGTTGTCTTTTACTAAATGGATTCTTTGCAACATTTGTACCATTTAGTAAATAATTATTTTAAAATATTACTAATATGATTATTAGTATTTCCTTTAGTCACATCAGTTATCATAATTTATGATGCATAATTATGATAATTTATTGTTCTTTTGAACTATATTTGATGTTAAACTGAGGTTTCCTAACTAGTTGCTTTATTGCTTACAGGTGAACTGTATTGAGTGGTTTTGATAGACCAGTTAGAGCACAGAGCTGGCCGGGGAAATAAGTATGAACTGTCCTTTATACGATCCCAGGACAGTGTCACGTAATTCCCAGGACCCCGCATGTACAACTTCCCGTGGACTGTCTAAGGACACAGACGCCTGGAGGAGCCCACTGTCAGGGCTTCAAGATGGCTAATTCCCTGTCCTCTAGACCACAGTGCACTTTGGAGTTTTGCTTTTATCCTTTCCTCCTTTTGTGTGGCCCTAGTTGGCTCGATAGAGCCAGTTTTTCCCTTCCCTCTGCACCCCTCACTTTGCAAATAAACTTTTGGCACCATTTTTGGCTTTTCTTATCCAGTTCTTCATCTGAGGCAAGAAGGCCCTGGAATACTTTTTATTGTTGAGTCATTTCTAAAGGAACCATCCAAGAAGTGTCTATGCCGTCTCGACCCCTGCAGCATCTCAGTAAAGCGGTCCTGCTGCTGGGATGCTTCCGCCTTCCGGCCTGTGGTGATGTGAGAGCCCCGGAGTAGAGACCACACTTGTGCTCTGGTCTGATTCCTGTAAACAGACATTTCTATGTTCTGGGAGATGTTATGAAAATTTCACAGTGTAATTATGTTAGACTATATATTTAATATAATGAGTAAATCTATGGAAAGATTATCTTAATTTTTCTCTACAGGTCATTCTAATTTTCTGCTTTAAATGATTGTATATGTTACTAATAAATAATGTATATGTGATCAAGTTAAGCTGAGATCGTGTAGGAGTAGGATGGGCCTCATCCAAAAGAACTGGGATCATTCTAAGGGGAGAAGTGACCCAGGCAAAAAGCTGCTGGGAAGCACCATGTAGAGAACAATGGAAATCAGGTGACACATTCACAAGCCAAAAGCGGCAAGCACACCGCCAGAAGCTGCGAAAAAGGCACAGAGAAGATTCTGCCTCAGTCTTCGGAAGAAAAACCTCCCTGTAACAACTTGATTTCTGATTTCTAGTCTTCAGCTCTCTGTAAGACAAAGAAAGCTCTATTGTTCCAAGCCCTTTGTTAGGATACTTTCTTACAGCAGTCCTAGCAAACTAATACTATGCAATCACTGAAACATGATTCAAACTTGCTTAAGGTATAAGTAAACAACTCTTAATCATACAAGTCCAAGGTTTATGTGTTCGTGAGGAAACTGATTTGAAGTGTTAAGTATTGGCATGAGGTTCAACTGTAAGGCTTCGAGACTTCTAGAGTGGTTGATATGAGAAGGATGTTTTATTTGTTATTTATTATTATTTGTGGTGCTGGACATTGCGCCCAGGGGCCCACAAATGCTAAACACATGCTGTACCTCTGAGTTACTTGCCTAAACCCTGAATTTTTTTTTTTTTCCTCTCATGTAGGTGTTGGTGATCTGAGGTTGGTTTGTATGGCAGCTCCATAAATCAGCGATCCAAGATTCTTCTCCCTTTTTGAGGCTATCCTCAGAAAGGGGCTTCCACCTCCTGGTATGAAGTCTTGCCTCATGTCTGTTTTTCATCCAGAGTGAGGAAGGCTGAAGGAATCTGTTCCTTTCTCTTAAGGACACATTCCAGAGGTTTCACAAGATAAACTCTGCTTACAGTTTCTCGACCAAAATTTAGCCACATCATAACTCCTAACTGAAAACAGATTGCAATATATTATTTCCAGAACCTAGGAGTCTACCTATTTACTAAAAATTAGAAGAGGGAGGTCTGTCATTTGGAGCCACCCAGAGGTTTCTTCCGCAGAGTGGAACATCAAGTACAGGTGAAGATTAAAAATCAAGTCCGGAAGTAAAACTCTGAAAGCTAATGAATTCTAGCTCTACCTCGAGGAGTGAGACACCTCAGAGAGTGAAAGGGGAGAGGAAAGGCCCAGGTAAGACCTCAAGATGAAGCGGAGGACTCCGCAGGGACCAAAGAAGGTGGACGAGGCAGTCGGATGGACGCTCAGGACACATTTCCAAGAAGGAACGGTCAGCAGCGCTCAGAGGAAGGCGTGCTGCTACAGAGTGACTGTGTCTGTCAGCTAAATGTCAAAACAGAATCCCACGTGACATGATAGTGTCACGAACGTGACATGTTCAGTGTAGTCCCCGGGCAGTGACTGCACCATGAGTGGAGACCCTCTAGGAAAGGATTAGCAAATTTAGCCCAGGCTAAACTGAGGGAGGGAGTTCTTTTCCCTTTTCCTCTTGTCACCTGAGGACACAGCAAGGAGCCCTCACCGGATACCAGTGCTCACGTCTTGACCTTGTGCTTCGCAGCCTCCAGAACTGTGGGTAGTAAATTCCCATTGTTGTCATACTGCCCAGTCTGTGGTATTTTATTGCAGCAGCACCGATAGTCTGACATACCATTAAGATAAAGAACTGGTCTTTAAAGGTAGAAGAAGTGGTAGTTGTCCTATTTCGAGTCAAAGACAAACTGCAGTCTTCTGTCTGTGTGACCAGATGACTGACTGAGACTTAGACTGTGGGCAGCTCTCAGCGAGAGCACTGTGACAGTTAATTTAAACTCGGGTCTGGGGAGAGACACTGTTCCTTGCCCTCCTCAGCCAAGGAAAAGGTGACACTGGAAGGTGAGGTGACGCGTGTCTGTCACCACAGTCAGCTGACTGGAGTTCCAAGGCCACAAAAGAAACCCAGAGGACTGCAAAGATTAAAGGTACCACCTTTGCCTTTTGTCTGGCTCTAGGGAAGGAATCAAGATAAACACAGAAGTGGCTCTTTGGTCTCAGTAGCCCAAGCGGGGAGAAGAAGGGAACACCATTATTTGGAAAGCGTTGTAAGAAGACACTCAGGTTGGGCCTCTGCTGTGGCTCTGAGGCCGCCACCCTCAGAACGCAGCCCGTGGCACACATAGCTACCCTGGCAGGTGTGAGAGAAGTGTGACTAGCGTGCGCAGGCGGAAAGGCGAACGGGGCACAGAGAGAGCTGGTGCATCACAGGTTCAGGGATGGATCCCGTGAAGAACCACCTTGAAACCCAAGGGGCGGCTCTTGTGGCATCCGTTCGTCTCCACAATTTCCACAATTACCCGAAGCAATGCGTTTGTCTTAAAATATTTTTTAAAAAGTAAACAGAAGCGGACTCAATGTGTGCACTGAAATGTGTACTGACGGTAGCCCTGCTTGTGAGAAACAACCTGTCACCAGCTGAAGGGTGGACGCAGACATCGCGCCGTGTCCGTCCACGGGCAGCTCCGTGACCTCAGCTGCCCGAGTAGCAGCTGCTCCGGCTTCCGCAGGGCGGACGGAGAGCGCGGGGCTCCCGGAGGAGGAGGCAGAGAAGGTGACATGCGAGAGGCGCCGTCAGGGCCGTGAGGGCCGATCGCCTGCCTTCCTCCTGGGCGCCTCGCGCAGCTGCTCGCTCTCCACCGTCCTGTCCCCTGCGCGTCCCAGGGCCCGCTGGGTGAGTGTGCGGCGTGGGAAGCACCGCGCCTGCCTTTCTCAAGCTACTCAGCCCACCTGAGAGGCAGTTTTCCCCCCCTGCCTAGCAGGACTGCCATGGGGGTAGAATGGGTACATGCCAGGTCCTGGCACTGAGCAGGTCCTCACACCCGGTGAGACGCTCCTCTCCTCTCCTCCCCTCTCCGAGACCGTCCACGAGGCAGAAGAGGCCGCGCAGCGCCAACAGAACTTTCCGTCGCCCAGTTTTGAGCGTCTGAGACGACGTGGTGCAGCTGAAGGACAGACAGACTTCGCTTTATGCGGGGCAGCTGGGGTTGGTATCCACAGGCCTCCATGTGCTGGGCAGAAGCGGTACGGTTTCGCGCGCCCACCAGGCCCTTTGCTTCCTGTAAACAGCCGTGGCAAGTGTCTGTCCTAAGGGCCGGCACCGCCTGCGGCAGCCCAGAACAAGCCGAAGGTTTTCTCAGGCGCTTCTGGGGTGACTTGTCAGCGTGGACTCTGCCAGGCGCCTCTGCGCTCTATCTCCTTCCCCTCCTGGGCTCCTCAGCACCCGGGATCGCCCAGGGCTGCAGTTCAGCACCTCGCAGCAGGAGACGGCAACCACCCAGGACCCCACCCATTTCCTTTCTTTTCTCCCGGTACAGGGGATTGAACTCAGGACCCCTGAGCTACAACCTGGGGCCACTCCACCTACTTCTGTGGGATGGGGACCCTCTGTGTGGGCGATACCCGACTAAGCCTCTTACGGCTACATGCTCTTTTTTTTTTTTTCTTCCAGCAAGCCGGTCCAGCTCAGCATCTCCACGTCTACTTCACAGATGAAGAAACTGAGGCTCTGGAGCCTCGGGAGACCCCAAGTGCCCACGAAGACTGAACTCTGAGGCTCTGGTATTGAGGCCAGACCTACCCGGTGCAGGTCAGGTTGTCAGGCTGCGTGGGTAAAGTGGCGAGTAAATATTTGGGGCTGTAGCCCGGGCTCCGGGCGAGCTCGTCACTGCGGTTCCCAGGCGGGCGCTTGGCGAGGGCGGCGCTCTGGGGCCGGGGCGTCCCCCGCTGGGCCGCACCGGGCTCCGCGCCCCGCCCCGCCGGGCGGCTTTAAGTCCGGGCGCGGGGCTCAGGCCGCCCAGCGCGCGGGTCGGAGCTGTGCGCGTGGACGCTGCCGCAGAGCCGCTGCGAGCGGGGGACGAGCCGCACCGCCGCCCTCGCGGTCCAGCCCCAGCAGCCGCCCATGAAGCCCCCCTCGGCGCAGGGCAGCCCCGGGGCCGCCGCGGCCGCAGGTGAGCGCGGGGCCGGGGCGCTGCGGGTCGGTCTGAGCAGCGGGCCTCCGCGGGCCCGGCTCTCCCGCGGGCTCGCCCGGGCGCAGACCTCCCTCCAGACCGCGGCGCGATCGGTGGGTGCCCGGGGCGGGCGCTCGGGTGACCGAGCGGACGGGCGGACCCGGCCGAGGCGCCGGTTGCCCCGGGCGCCGCAGCCGTCCCGACCCGGTCCGACGAGCCCGCCGTCCTGTCCCCAGCCCCGGCCTTGGCCTCGGCGGCGGCCGCCGACCTCACCGACGCGCTGTGCGAGTTTGACGCGGTGCTGGCCGACTTCGCGTCGCCCTTTCACCAGCGCCACTTCCACTACGAGGAGCATCTGGAGCGCATGAAGCGGCGGAGCAGCGCCAGCGTCAGTGACAGCAGCGGCTTCAGCGACTCGGAGGGTGAGTGTGGCCGCCCGGCCTGATCCGGGCCCGGGGAGCCGAGACCCGAGGCCGCGCGCCTGCAGCCGGGCCCTGCAGAGCCCGTTAGTCCCCTGGCTGGCCCAGGTGTGCGGCGAGGCCAGGCTGCCAGCAGCTTTTCCCAGACAGCCCGCGGGCCTCGCGGGACCCGAGCCGGGCCTTCCCACTGCTCCCCTCCTCCCCGCTCTGCTTTTCTCTCCCATCTAAATTGCTACTTTTTAGAGCCTGTGCAACAAGTGCCGCTGGAACGGGAGGGGCAGGTGGGGACGTGTGACAGGACCGCGCTGAAGCTTTTGTGAAACCAGGAAAGGTTTCATAAGCTGCAATTCTTGGGATTTTTTGAAATAACTTATTGCACTTGCTTCTGGTCGTCAGCTCCCAGACACGTTGCTCCACCACATGCAGCTTTGCAAGCCCTTGGCACTGACTGCAAAGCTCGAAAACTGTTGAAAGAGTCAGAACGCAGAGGGCCTGATGACCTGGTTATCTTTCTCCCAGTTAGGGTCACCCCCAGAATCTGTGTCTTAACCTTGTAAAAGAGACAGCTTTCTCAGGAATGTCTTAGAAGATGAATGTCCTGTTTAAGTGCTAAACACCAGATGGAGTGATTTTTAAATATATAGTTGGTTTCCAAAGCCATTTTACTTTATTTATTTTATCCCATTTCCCCTTCAAACCTGCTCCCCTCCCTATGTACAAAACCTTCCAAAGCCATTTTAAAAGCGAACTTTAAATTCTTCCATTTATTCCTGGGCCTTTACTCCCTAGATAGGTTATGTGCAGGAAATGTCACTCCCTTTACTGCTCTTATACTGGATGTGAAAGTAATGACTTTTCTTTGTGATTCTCTGGTTCTGAAATCCGGAGTGTTCCTTTCTCCTGGGCAGAGAGCTGTCCTTTCTGGCCAGGCGTAATGGCCCTTGCTGCCCAGGTCAGAGTTTGAATCAGAAACCTGACTTCCAGTTGAGTTTTTCTGGCGGTCCTGCCAGGAGAGTAGACCAAGCTATAACTTTTGAGGTGAAGCGGAGTGGAAGACTGTGCTATTAGTTTTCCACTTAGAATTCCTTGGATTGTTTTCCCTGATATCCTGGCTGCTCATTCTCAGTGTCAAAGGGAAGTGTTAAAAGTTTTGAAATTTGCCTCTATACCTGTGGCCAAACATAAAAGGGTCATGGGGCAAGATATTCATCAAATTGAAATTCTCTCCTCTGTGGAAAAGAAAGCTAGTTATTGCTGCTCTATGGTAAAGAACAGCTTCTTTCTAAGCCACAACCTCATTCTGCTAGAATATGGCCAGGACTCACCCATTCATGGCTGATTGCAAGTTCTGCTGTAAGTGTAGTCTGTTCCCCACAAGACCAGTTAGAAATAGTCTTGGCAGGCGTTGTGTGCGTCTAAATAGCAATTTCTCAAGGAAGCATAGAGTGTGTATCTTAATTGCTGCCAAGAACGGAGCACAGACGTTTGTTATACTCATTGGCCCTTTGATGTTTTTCTGTGCGAGAGAATGGCTGAGGGGGCAGCCGGCTGACATTCAGCTGTCCTAAGGGGAGCGACCCCGATGATGACAGTAACAGCAGTTCACGTTTACTCAGCGCTTACTCCCATTGTTTTTTAGTTCTTGCTGTTAGTGATCTCTTTGCTTTTCTTTGTGATTTTTACCAGTTCATTAAGCTAGGTAGCATCATCTGGTCACATTTTTCTGATGAAATGGAAGGGTCCGGGCTGACTCTGCACAGCCTTGTTCTGTCACCCCCGGCGGCTGGCTAGTGTGGGGACGAGCTCCTCAGGGCGAGATGGAAGGAAGTCTTGTTGAACCCGGAGTGCGTGTGGGTTTCCCGGTGGTGGCTGGGTTTGAAGATCTCTTCGAGGCACCGGTGAACTAGACGTCAGCAGAGCCCAGAACGCCTAACATAAGAAGAGGCCTAAAATATCTTTAAAACGATGAAGGTAGAGCCTGATCTCCCAAAGCAAATGAAATTTTTATTCACTATATTCCAAATTTTAACTGATGTGATGATTTATGCTTTACTGATTGGTTTTAAGTAGGATGGACTTATGTCTCTGATGTTCTGGGTTTCACAGACTTTTTTTTTTTTTGGGTAGGAAGTAATGTTTTCCTATTTAATAGGAGATGTCCGAGGTCTACTCCATGTGCTAAGGCTATGATATAATAGATATTTTAGGGAATGAGGAACTGGCTTCTTTAGCATTAGCAAGAATTAGAACATCTGCAAATCTTTGCCTAGAGTGTTCTGGTCTGTTCCCAGGAGAGGAGACCTTATGGGCCCCGACAGACCAGAATTACAGTGAGTTGTGACTCATCTGCCTAAGAGCCACTGAGACTTGAACTTGAACTTGTTTAGGTCGTGAGAGGATGAGGCCAGGCAGGAGCCATCAGGATGGTGCTGTGTTAAGAATCCCTGGTGAGTGACAGGTCTTACTCCGATGAATGGTGAGTTGTTCATAGGGATAGAACAGATAGAAGGGGAGCTGGGGCCACAGTGGTGAAAATGAAAATTGCAGCTCGTTCACACTATATCCTACTTTAGTGGGGCTGTCAGAATTTAGATTCCGGAGAGGAGAGCCACTTGCCCCATCCCTGACATCCCCTGTGGAAACAGGGAAAGAGATCCCAAGGCTTCCTTGTTCTCAGTAAATTACTATAGTTTGTTTGCTGTAAATGTGTGGGATTGTTCTATATTTATAGGAGCTCTGGGCCAGGTTTACTGTCCGTGGTTTTACTGCCTTCTGGAGTAGCACATGTTGGTGCTAAACCTAAATTACTTTTCTCCGGATTCTTTACTCCCTCAAACTCAAAAAATCCTACCTGCCTTTTAAACAATGGTCTGTTTTGCCTATGGAGTTTCTCAAACTCTTTCAGTGTACTTAAAGTTAGCAGTTGTGTATTTCCTATGCTTTTATTTCTTTTGATAGGGTCTTAGAAAACTCAGTCTCAGAATTTGAGGTTTTTGGTTTCAGTGCTCTAAGTGGACCTGCCAGCCATGTTTCCAACGGGCTTCTGAGGTGGACCTCGGAGCTGACTAAAGTAGGCGTTACAACTTAATCATCTTCTGAAGTTCTCCAAATTGTCACTGTTTTGAGTTGTTTGAGACCCTATTAATAGCAGCACCTAGCATGGGGGTAGGGCAATAATCCATTAATATACTACCACTCAGTGACACATTGCTGTCATTTTATCAGACCGAAAGGCTGTCATCTTGCAAGGAAGAGATATAGTTCCAGGGGAGGGAAAGGAACAGAAAGTCAGGACTTGCTTAGCTTTTAATTTACTACAATATTCTACATGAAATTCTTTTCATTGTAGATTCTTAAAGTCCATGGAAAGAAATTTTACTGAGTAAGAGTAAAACAGTCTCGAGTTTGAGGGTCTTCTGTCCTCTGTTGAAAATTTTTTCTTGGATGCTGGGCGTGGTATCTCAAACCTGTAATCCCAGCACTTGAGAGACAGAGGCAGGAGGTTTGTTGTGAGTTCAAGGCTTGCCTGGGCTGCATAGTGAACTCAGGGCCAGCATGAAATACAAAGTGAGGCCCTGTCTCAAACAAACAAAAACAATCAAAGAAACAAAAAAGAAAGTTTCATCTCGGGAATCTCTGAAGAGAAACTTCAGGAATTTCACTGCTTTCTAAATAGCAGGAGATCCAGGGCCTAGAATCTTATTCGTTTTATTCTCTATGGTGATCTTTTCTCTCTTGACTTGCTGTTCACTGTTTTGTTAAGGATTTTAGAAAACTAATTATTAACGTGGTACACAGAGCACCTGGGTGGTGGTTGTCGCCCTTTCTCATGGCCTGTGCTGCACCCGTGGTCCACAGCAGTGTGGTGAGGGCTCTGGGTCTGCCCTTTTCATTCTTCATGTGAATGGCTCCTGTGGACTCGCCTGCCATAGGGTGCAGAGTGGAGTAGAATCAGCTTTAGGATGCTGAAGGCTCATTTCCTCTCGATGGTTGAAAGTGGAACTTCACGGGTCACAGTCGGGTCTGCCCAGACTGTACCTCATGGAAAGAGATGACAGTCACTGTGAGGGAATGAGCTGGCAGGGTGTGAGCTAAATGTGTGTGTCTGGAGTGAGGGCAAGGAGTGGGAAGTGAGTGTGTGCTATGCTGACGTCCCTATGAGCATGTTTATATATAGAAATACTGTAATTTGAATGTTTTTTCCTCTTTCACCCTCATCGTGAAAGTGCCATCAGTCAGCTCACTAATACAGTAATAAGAGGAACTGCTGATCATTTTGACAGTTGACCTTGCCACTGAATTTATCAGTCTGGTGAAAGTCAGTTGTCTTGAGTTTGGAAAAAATAACTTGGATCGTGGTTTTTAGCATGTGAACCAGACTCTGAAAGATTACAGGTGAACTGGGAGCCATCCTCTGAGTCTCTGGCTCTTTTTTCCTCAGTCTTCCCTGAGTCACCTAAGTTGGCTTCAGCTCTGAGGGATACTTAGTAGACGCCTTCTTTTCTGCCATCATCTTCTATAGTGGCCTTTTATACGTTGAGCTAGTCTCTTCAGCAAACAGTAATCTTTGGTCTGTTTGCTTGCAAAGTGAGCTCACTGCGGTACCCCCTTCCCCCCAGAGCACATTACTATGTGGATGTAAAATTGCTGGAGTTAGGGCAGAACAGAGTTGAAGTCCAAAGTCAGAAGAAGTGTCAGTCATGCACACAGGCAGGCATGGAGTGAGGTGTGGCGTTCATAATGGCTCCCAAGTGCAAGCTATTCTGGGAGATAAAGACCAGAGGGGTGGTCCTAGTTCTGGGCCAGTGAGTCTTGGAGCTTGGACTCTGGATCTAGGATGGGGTGAAGTTCTTGTACTGCTTCAGAGCCAATGCCCTCATATGTCTTCCAGCTTGCGCTCAGTTCTCCAGGGACCCTCTGTAGTTTCTGTGCCCCTAAATCTTACCTCTCCTCCTGACAAGTTTCTCATGTGTATTTGTGGAGAGTCTCCTGGTTGTTGCAGTGACAAATACTAATGCTCCTCTGTAGGTCTGCAGTGGACATGACCACTTTACTGTGTACAGGGGACTGTCCTCTGGAGGAGAGCTCAGCTGACAAGCCAAGCACGAGGGCGTTCCAGGTTAAATTCAGGAGAGCCCCAGTGTCTAGAGAAATGTTAACAGCAGGGTCCCAAGAAATGTCCATGGTCATGTACACTTGGGAAACAGGTCACACTGGTAAGCTCGTAAGACCGCTCAGAAATGTTAAGAGTGGAAATGATCAAAGGTGCTGAATTATTTCTGCACCTTAATTGATCACCGCTCTTCTTTTCAGAGAACCATCATTCCGAGGGGTCTGTTTTCTGGGGAAAATGGTGGTATTAAGGTCAGTGGCTCTTAAGTAGCCATTTAGGGGTGAAGCTGAATTCTTTCCAGACCAGAAACCTCTTTCTAAAAGGCTCTTTTTATACATAGCATATCTTATGTAACATAGTCAAGTTCATTTTTACTTAAGGGAACCAAAGCAAGATGTTTTTGTCTCCCCTGAGCTGAACAGAATTAGCTTAAAGTAAAGGAATCCTAAAGGAAAGAGGCAACCCCATTAGGCTTGAGTATTTAGTAGTCTCCTCCCTTGGAGAGCCTTTCCGGAGCTTGTCTCTGCTGCAGCCTAGGCTGGTTTTGTGTTCTGCATTAACCAGGAGGTTGTTCCATTGTGACCACAGCGGCCACATCCTGCTTCCGCTGCCTGCTGTGCCTGAGCTCTCTAACTCAGTGCCACTTTCTATATGTCACCACCCCTCAGCGGGGCTGGCAGTGGGCTGACAGTGGGGCTGACTCCCTTCTCCTCAGCAGAACCTAGAGAAGCAGAATCTCAGAACTCCAAGGCTGGGAAGGGGCTTTAAGGATTGTTGTGGCCAACTTTCCATTTTTATTGCAGGATAAACTGAGGCCTAGATATACTGTCTTGCTCAGGAGACTCACTTTGGGCCTCCTGTAGCCCTGTTCTGCTTCTGTGGGAACCTTGCCTTCCAGCTACTCTGGAGATATGAGAACAGGAGTAGTGAAATTCTTTGCATGTCTGTTGTAGACAGACCACCGGAAATTTTTATTTTTGACTCTAGCTTGTCCCTATCTCATAAGATCTTAGAAGAAATCTGATAAAAATTCTCTTGTGATCAGAGAGCGAAGATGATGATGATGATGATGAAGATGATAACGATGTGTGTGTGCGTGTTACTGAATCCAGGACTTTCGATAAGCTATATCTCCAGTACTTTAAAAAATTTTTTACTTTGAAGTCACCCACTTTCAGGTCCTTTGTCTGTCCATCCTAGGAAGAAGCTTTCTTTTTCAATGGAACTTTTCCTACTCTTTTTTTTTTTTTTGAGACCGGGTCTCGCTTTGTAGTTCAGGCTGGCCCTGAGCTCACTATGTAGCTCAGGCAAGCCTTGAACTCAGCAATCCTCCTGCCTCTGCCTCCCAAGTGCTGGGATTACAGGCTTGAACCACCAAGCCTGGCATTTGTGAAATGTGGTACTGATTGGCAGTGGGCGTGAGCCACCACGCCCAGTATTGTTGTATGTGGTTACTGGGGATCAAACCAGGGACCTTGTGCTTGCTAGGCAGGTGCTGGAACCACTGAGCTAAATCTCCAGCCCAACTTTTCCTACTCCTAAAAATATTTTCTTTTTTATTTTAAACAGGCACACCTGTGATCCCAACAGTTGGGAGGCTGAACCAGGAGGATTTAGGCCAGCAAGTCCAAGGCCAGCCTAAGCAACATAGTGAATCCAAAGCCAGCCTAAATTGTACAGTAAACCCCGGTCTCAAAGAAAAAAATTTGTTTTTAAATTTTGAGACAGGGTCTTGCTAAGTCACTAAGTTGCCCAGATTGAGTATGAACTTTTTTTTGTAGTACTGAGAATTGAACTCAGGACCTCACACTTTCAAGGAAGGCACCAGAACCCCCAGTCTCGAGTTTGAACTTGCAGTCCTTCTGCCTCAGCCTCCCAGAGTGCTATCATGCCTAGCTAGGAGGGAAGATTGTTAAATCATGAGGCCCAGCTTCATACTTGTATGATAGAGGATTCAGAGAGTGGAGAGACATTTTTCATGACTTGATCACTAGGTTTGACAGAGGCTTCTGAGTGCCAGTAGAGGTCTGGTCCTAATGGTTCCATCAGAGTTTATTTTTTAAGGAAACAAGAGTTCTGTTGTGCTTGATTGGAGACACAGGTCACATGTACACGTGCACTCCCCCTTTCCTTGAATCACTGTGGGACATAAATATAAAATCTGGAAATCCACCTGTTTACTGAGATTTGTCACTTTTGTTCCTTTTGCAGATCAATGGCTTCTCAATCA
The DNA here is from genome assembly GCA_004025085.1 of Thryonomys swinderianus. Classification (NCBI taxonomy): domain Eukaryota; kingdom Metazoa; phylum Chordata; class Mammalia; order Rodentia; family Thryonomyidae; genus Thryonomys; species Thryonomys swinderianus. Next base: position 11,252 of record PVIC010012356.1, on the reverse strand, counting down.
GTAGTTAATAAACTGATGAGTCTACAGTTCAGTGACTGCCATTTCTTTTTCCTTTTTTTTGTTTATTTTTATCTTTATTGGTACATTGTATATACACATCATGATCACTCTCAATACTGGGAATTTGTACCGGTACATGACATGATTTAATTCTCATTTTTTCCCATTCCTTTACCCACCCTACAACCCCTCTCTCCCTGAACACATAAGCTTTAGTTCCCTTCTTAATTACCATCCCATTTTCCTTTACCCCTCGTTACTCACTCCTCCACATTTCCCTTTGAATATTTTTTATTTCACAATACCTATCATATATTCTAGAACTCATTAACATCTTCAGTCTCTCATACCAGAGAACAGATACAATGTCTACACATCTGTGACCTATTTATTTCGCTTATGAGTATGTCCTGAAGTGACGCCCATTTGCAGTGACTGCCATTTCTAATGAGTGTGATTTCTTTTCTGGAAGGTGCAGATTCACTTTACAGAAACAGCTTCAGCTTCAGTGATGAAAAACTGAATTCTCCAACAGATGCTGCCCCAGCTCTGCTGTCTCCCTCCATCACCCCTCGGAAAGGTAAGCCTTCAGTTGGGAGTGTGAATTTTTCTACTTCTCAGCCCTTCTCTTTTGCCTTTATCCCCAACCAGTCTTTCCCAAACGTGCAAGCAGACAGATATAGGAATATCTTAGTAGAAGAGAAGGTGAAGTGTAATTTGTTATTTCTCAAGGTTTTGACTGGTGCTAGAACAAGATCAGCTGTAAATTCTAGGCTGACCTCTCATGTGGTATAAATGAGGCTTTACGAAATGATAGTTTCTTACTAGGTTCATCCCAGACCCGTTGGTTCTAGAATTTAAAACTCAGCAGTTTGGCTTTATAAAAAGGAGTATTGTTTTTAAGCAATACTTTCAGATGACCAGTTTAGCAATTAATTAGGGTCATGATTATGAGACAAGCAATGTTGTAACACAATTCAAAATAGCAGCTCCAGCCGGGTGCTGCTGTGATTATTAATGGAACTAAAATGTTTTTTAAGGATGCATAAGCCATTTCTTGCTTTTTGGAATGCACAAAATATCTCCAGCTAGAGAGCCCAGTGTTCTCTCATACTGGACAAGTGCCCTTCTCTAAACAAAGGGCAATTTTTCCCTCCTAAATAAAATTATACTTGATGAAAATAGTTGTAGAATGCCATAAAATGGAACATACTTAAAAAAAGAAGTTCAAAGATTCCATTACTTTCCTCAACCTGGCATTAAGACTGAACTTCTCCCTTTTGCAAAAGGGGTGTTTTGTTTAAAGTTCTCTTCTTAGCCCAGCAGTGTTAGCAGCCACTGGGGAGTCAGCCGTTGTCCGGCCTTCAGTCTGTAATGGATCTGTGCAATTCAGAGCTGGAGCAGTCTAGAAGGTGGTTTAAACTGTGCCCAGATTTGCTATCTGATCCTCTAGGAATTAAAGAGGGAAAAATAGCCCCCCAGTGGCAAATTGACTTAAGAAACTAAGCACAATGAATGATTTGTAGCCAGCACAAGGTGTATAATAAAAATATCCAGCAGCGCCTTCCAGGGAAGGCTCAAATAATGAACACTACAGAACCAAGTGAAAAATATGGATAAAGTCCATACCACAGGCTACAGAGAGAGCAGAATCTAGCCATGGACTCAGTGCCTTATGGTAGTATCCAGATAGGATGGCAGAATGAGGAACAGGAATCGTCCTTTATCCCCTTCATGCTGGAAGGGTTCTTGGCCCAGAGCAGTGGCACAAGCAAAATTGCATCAAAAGGCAAAGGGCAGCAAGCATGACACTTAATACAGGATGCTTCTCTTCAATAACTTTTTGAAGATAGGTAGATGTAAAATTAAAATACTTCATTCCATACTCCTGGAAATTGTTATCCTTGAGAACTTGACACAAGGTCATCTTTAATATGGAAACCAAATTCTCTCCTGTTTTACAGCCAAATTAGGAGACACGAAAGAACTAGAAGACTTTATTGCTGATCTGGACAGAACGTTAGCAAGTGAGTACACGCCTGATATTTAAAAAAAAAAAATCAAAGACAAAACTAACTAGCAGCTCTGATCAAGGGCTATAATGTTTACCAACTTGGCTAGAGGCAGGAAGTTACATCATAAGGCTTCTTTAGGTTTAGAAATAGGGCCCTCGTGGCTCAGAAAGATGTTCTGTGGATAAGCTTGTATTAAAGTAGACTGTGTTCAGTGAGAACAGCTCACCAGCAAACAATGGGTTTTTGTTTGGGAAATGGAAAGTGAGCTGCAAGACTGGTGCATTACCATCCCGATGACAGGCCAGGGTTCTCAGAGAAGAAACCATCTGGGCTGGGGATTTAGCTTGAGTGCTTCCGACTCCTGCCTCACAAGTGCAGAGACCCAAGTTTGATCCCTGGTAAAAAGAAAAAAAAAAAAAACGAAGAAGAAACAATCCAGTTTTCCACACAAGCATTGGTCTAGCAAGCTGAGCAAGCTGGAGTCTTCCATCCTAGCTCCAAAGTAATTTTCTAGTGTTTCCTGGGGTCTTGGTGAGGTCTGGGTTCTAAGAGGTGAGAGCCAAAGAGAGAACTGGCTTGAGGAGACCAAATCCATTACCAGATGAACTGCATTAGTGTGCAACACTTGCTTCTCACTTAGGAATTTTTTTTTTTTTTTTTGAGACAGGGTCTCACTTTGTAGTTCAGGCTGGCCCTGAGCTCACTATGTAGCCCAGGCAAGCCTTGAACTCAGCAATCCTCCTGTCTCTGCCTCCCGAGTGCTGGGATTACAGGCGTGAGCCACCACGCCCAGCAATTTAGGAATTTTTTATGATCAAAACTAGTGGAAGCTACAGATATCAGATCATAACTGCAGGAAGAAGGTCTAGAGGAGGGGACTGTCACAATCTTTCTACATACAAGTAACATTATTTTGAAAGGACAGGGTTGCAAGAGCCAAGAGAACCCATATAAGCTTCCAAAAAGAGTTTCTGCAAATGGTTTCGCGAAGCGGGGTCTTGTTCAGTTGTAGAGTGGGCCCCAGAGAATTTTGTCACAGTCTCTTAATTTTTTTACTGAAAGTGTTAATTTTCTTTAAGAAGGATTTTACTCTGTACGAACTAGGCAGGTAAACGTGATCAGAAAGAGATTACTTAGGGCCAGAGAATTAGCTCAGTGGTTCCGGAGCCTGCCTCGCAAGCGCAAGGTCCTGAGTAAGCGCAAGGTCCTGAGTAAGCGCAAGGTCCTGAGTAAGCGCAAGGTCCTGAGTAAGCGCAAGGTCCTGAGTAAGCGCAAGGTCCTGAGTAAGCGCAAGGTCCTGAGTAAGCACAAGGTCCTGAGTAAGCGCAAGGTCCTGAGTTCTATCCCTGGAAACCACATAGAATGCTGGGCGTGGTGACTCACGCCCACCAGCAATCAATGCCACATAACACAGTGCCAGACGTGGTGGCTCATGCCTGCAATCCCAGCACTCAGGAGGCAGAGACAGGAGGATTGCTGAGTTTGCGGCGGCTTGCCTGTGCTACATAGTGAGCTCAGGGCCAGCCTGAACTACAAAGTGAGACCCTGTCTCAAAAAAAAAAAAAAAGAGATTACTTAAAAATTACTCTATTTGTAACACTTTTAGACAGAGCTAAGTACTAGGTGGAAAGTCTTTGCATCATCTCTATTTACTTGAAGATTTTATTGCCCCTTTCCTTATATGCTGCGCCATCTACATCAAAGGCCCCAGGCCTGTTGTGACAGAGATTATTAGAATCGCAGCACACTTTGTTTCAGAGCCATGTAACAAGTCTGTCTCCTTTGTCATCATTGTAGCTGGCTTCCCACTCATTCCAGTTAACCAGGCACGTTATATGGGAAGCCAGCCACTCAGTTTAGTGCTTTGATGCTGGTCTGAGACTCTGACGTGATTATGCCTAGGAATTGTAACTTCTGTGAGTGGCTAATCTTACCCATCTCCTATTTACAGATATGTAAAGTAAGGAGTTCCCAGTCCTTTCATCACATGGAAGAAGCTTTAGAGAGCCCAAGGACCTGGAAAAACCAGCTACTAGAAAATCAGCAGCTGCCAGAGGGAAGAGAGATGAACACTCAGCTCCCACCAGACCACCCTTCAGCCCATGCTCAGATCAGCTCTCGGGCCCCACTCTGGGCAGTTCAGTGAAACTGATTTTTTTTTTTAACCTACCTGCAGTGTATTAGAACAGATGATCTATGCTAATGTTGTATTTTTTCCTCTTAAAACATAGCTCTTCTGTAATTTAAAGTGCTTTTATGAAAATATTTGTAATTAATTATATATAGTTGGAAATAGTAATATGCTTTCCCCACTGTAATATATTTTTATATACAAATAAAATTGGAACTGGAGTCTGTATTTTGTAGGCTTTCTTTTCCTTCATTTCTCTCAATACATTTTCATTCAGTAGTAGCCTAGAGGGAACAAGGATCTGGACTCTGCTAGATTACATTAGGCACAAAGATGATAACCTGGGAATGCTTTCCTTTGAGCTCACTCAGAGCTGTAGAGGGCCATATTGACGAAGGGCTGATGGGAAGTTTTAATGTGAGGATTGTGGTCTTGATGGATATTAGTTTTCCTTGTATCCCACCACCTTGTCCTATCATGGTACATGAACTCTTTCTTTGAATTAAAGAAAATACCAGCTATACTCAGATTCTAGGACTTCAATAGGAAGAAAAATTGTGGCAGCTGGTGGGCTTCAACATGAAGGTGCTTTTTCTAAGTGTGGGCTAAGGAAGGCTTGGTGGTGCCATGTGGAGCTGATGTCAGGCGGCCACAGTGAAGCCAGAGTGTTCAGGTGGAGGTTTTGATAGGAATGCTTTATACATAGACTGCACAAACCCACACTTACCTGCCTTTGTTGATTCTTCTTTCCTTTCCTTCCTTTTCCTTTTCCCTTTTCCTTTCCCTTTTGTCCTTTCCTTCCCTTCCCTTCTTCCCTTTCCTTTACTTCCCTTTCCCCTTCCCTTCCCTTCCCTTTCTTCCCCTTCCCTTCTTCTTCCCTTCCTCTTTCCTTCCTCTTCCCTTTCCCTTTCCCTTTCTTTTCCCTCCCCTTCCCTTCCCCTTCCCTTTCCTTCCTTTCCACTGGAGATTGAGCCTAGGGCCCTGTAGACTGAGCTACATTACCAGACCTTTTTAATTATTATTTTTTTAGATAGGGTCTCACTAAGTCACTAAGTTGCTCAACTTGGCCTTGAACTTTGATTCTCCTTCTTTGGCCTCCCAGAGTGCTAGCATTACAGGTGTGCACCACACCCACTGGAAAGAAGCATAAAAATAGGAAAGTTCATGGTTTTGTTTATGCTTTTCTATCTTTAGAATCTCCTCAAAATAAACAGGCAATACTTTCAAAATCAGATTAAAAGCTGGACACAGTAGTGGATGCCTATAATCCCAGCACTCTTGAGGGCTAAGGCAGGAGGACTGTGAACTTGAGCCAATCTGGACTATGTGGCAAGGCCTTATCTCAACAAAACCAAACCAAACCAAATATAATTGGAATAAAGTTAGTTAAAACTCCAGTCCCTACATTCCTGAATGACATCTATACCAATCGTAACTATGAATGTGCTGCAAATGACCCTTCCATGTTTCTGTGGATAACAGATAGACCCTAACTCAACAACAACAACAAACAGTTTTACATTTTGACTGAGTCCAACTTATTTTTTTCCTTTGTTGTTTATGGTTTTGGTGAGATATCAAAGAAGTCATTGTCTAATCATGAAATTACCTTTATGCTTTCTTTTTCTTTTTAAATTTTTCTGAACCAGGATCTTGTTTTGTAGTTCAGGCTGGCCCTGAGCTCACTATGTACCTCAGGCAGGCCTCAAACTCACAGCAAATGTCCTTCCTCTGCCTCCTGAGTGCTGGGATTACAGGCATGAGTCACCACACCCAGCATCGTGGTATGTGGTACTGGGAATTGAACTAAGGACCTTGCACTTGTCAGAAAGACACCAAAACCACTGAGCTAAATCCCTGGCCCATCTGTGCTTTCTTTTAAGAGTGTTAGAGTTGCTATTTTCATATTTAGATCTGTGGTATCTTTTGAGTTAATTTTTTATGATATGAACTAGAAGTATAACTTTATTCTTTTCTATGAGAATATCCAGTTGTTACAGGAGTATTTATTGATAAGGGCATTTTCCTTCATTGAACTGTCTTTGTGGCTTTGTCAAAAGTCAATGAAAACATGAGTTTGTTGAATTTTTTTTCTCTTTCTTCTCCCTCTTTCTCCTTCTCCTTCTTCTTCTCCTTCTCCTCCTCCTCCGCCTCCTTCTTTCTCCTTTTCTTCTCCTCCTACTCCTGCTCCTTCTCCTTCTCTTTCTTTTTCTCCTCCTCCTCCTTCTCCTTCTTCCTTCTTCTTCTGGAATCAAACTGAGGACTTTGCACTTGCCAGGCAGGCATAGCACTGCTGAGTTACATCCCCAGTCCCTGTTAAAGAATGTCAGTTTTATTCATTGAGCTATGTCTATCCCTGCTCCAATACTACACAGTCTTGATTACTATAGTTTTGTACTCACTTTTAAATTATCATGGATGATCCTTTCAATTTTATCCTTCATTTCCAAGATACTTTGGCTGAGTCTTTTGTGCTAAATTTTAGTTTCAGCTTGTTGGTTTCTACAAAAAGGCAGATGAAACTTTAATAGAGGGCCAGAGATTTAGCTCAGTGGTTTTGGCACCTGCCTAGCAAGTGCAAGGTCCTGAATTTGATCCTGGTAACCATGTACAACAATATCGGGGGTGGTGACTCACACCCACCAATAATCAGTACCACATACTACAATGCCAGGCATGGTGGCTCATGCCTGTAATCCCAGCACTTGGGAGGCAGAGGCAGGAGGATTGCTGAGTTCTAGGCTTGCCTGGGCTACATAGTGAGCTCAGGGCCAGACTGAACTACAAAGCAAGACCCTGTCACAAAACAAAACAAAACAAAAATTTTAATAGAAATTACATAGAATCTATGGAGTTTTTCAGAAATATTGCAATCTTAACATTAGTCTGTCTTACAAATTATGAACATGAAATATCTTTTTAAGTATTCTTTTAATTTCTTTCAACTATGTTTTATAATTTATTTTAAGGAATGTAATTGGGGTTTGTTTTAAAACAAGTCCTTAAGAAACAAGGAAAGTATATTCTGAACTAGGAGGAAACACATTAGGATACAAAATTGCAAGTGTTTTAACTATAGTCCTGTCCCAACTCCAAGAGCAGAGTAGAAGTAAACAGGAGACAGGAAACAGGAATTCTGTAAAATTACACTTAAAAACCTTACAATTTTGATTAAAATCTACACTTGTTTTGCTTTTTAAAAATTTAGTATATCATGGGCTGGGGATTTAGTTCAATGGTTCTGGCATCTGCCTGGCAAGCGCAAGGTCAGGAATTCGATCCCTGGTAACCACATACTGCAATTCCGGGCCTGGTGACTCAGGCCTGTAATCCCAGCACTCAGGAGGCAGACCAGGAGGATTGTTGTGAGTAGGAGGCTTGCTTGGATACATAGTAAGTTCAGGGCCAGTCTGAGCTACAAAGCAAGACCCTGTCTAAAAAAAGGGGGGGGGGGCGTGGAGATTTAGTTGTACCGTGCCTGCCTTGGAAGCAGAAGGGCCTGGGTTTGATCCCTGGTACCGCAAAAATAAATAAATAAATAATATAGTAAAGGCTCATTTTAGTGGCATGCTACAGGAAAAGAACTCCTGTACCCATCAGAGACATGCTCAACTGACCAGCCAACTCATACTTCTGAACTCAGGTGTGGTCAGGTTATGTGTGTCTCTAAAGCCAGACACAAGGCTCAGGCAATAGCTGGCAATAGCTGGAATCACACGCCCACCTGTTAACCATCCAGTGTCTTCCTTCTGCAGAAGGGCGGAGGGCGAGGCCGACCCTACTTGATAAAGGACCAAGAGTCATAGTGACTGTTTGGTGGTTTTTGTAATATTAACCCTTGCTGGTCTTTTGTTAAATTTATATTTAAGTACTTTATTCTTTTGATGCCATTGCAAATGGATTTTTTTCTTAATTTTTAATTGCTAGTATTTAGAAAAAACACTGATATTTGTGTATTGATCTTATAACCTATAACTTTGCTATACTTATTAGATCTATTAATGATTCTACATGTAAGATATATTGTTGCAAAGAGAGATAGTTCTACTTTTTCCTGAAAACAATCTGATTGCTTCTTTTTCTGTCTTTCATTGCTTAGGTTACAACTTAACTAAAACATAGAAAAGGGGAAGGAATGGTGAAAAGGCACCATTCTCATTTTGTTCCTGACCTTAGAAGGCAACATTTTACCATTAAATATAATGCCTCTTTTGGTTAAGCATATATAAGTTGCAGGCTTTTCTTCTTTTTTAATCAAATGAGCCCTTGACTTGTTTCCTGAACTTGATTTTTCCATCGCATGGATCTGGTTCTTGTTCGTGCTTGGGAGCCTTTTTTTTTTAACTGGACACCGGGGCTCTTCCTTTTCACTGTAACTATTGTTCCTGGCCTCTTTTGGAATTGACAGCTCTTTCTTTATGAGCCCTTGGGACCTGGACTTTCAAAATTAGTAACGCAGGGTGGGAAGCTCTGTGGTCCTTTGTGGGGCTAAGGTCAGTAGCCTGGAGGAATAAAGGCATACTTTTCTGTAAGTGTGTGGGAGGGACAAATGTGCTCTAGAAATCCCTCGAAAATGATTTAGGGACAAGTGGGCTGTGGACTGGGTCATAGTTTGGGGTTTGGGGCATGTAGAGAAAAGTGTTTTTAGAGTTTCCCGGATGTGTTTCAAGGAACACAGTCCTACATTGTTTTTTAAAAAATAAATTATTAGGATTATATATAGCCGGGCACAGTGGCACATACTTGTAATATCAGCTACTCCAGAGGCTAAGACTGGAGAGCCCCACGTTCAAGGCTAGCCAGGGAAAATTAATGATCCCCTGACACAAATTTTTTTAAAGCTTGTTTGTTTGTTTTTGTTTATTGAAGGGCTGGGAATGCTTACCATGAGCAAGGCCCTAGGTGCTATCCCCAGCATTGTGGAAAAGTTTTGCATACTTGATATTCCACTTAGAGATTTATTATGCATATGAATGCATAGCTTACTTAGGGGTCAGTCTAACTTGCTCAAACAGGATGGAAGTTTCTTTCTCAGTAGCATTCCAGAGATAGAGATATTTGGCGAGTGTTGGGAAGGGGGCACTTTGGTACAAAGGGGCTGTTCTATCCTTGTTACCACGTTTACCTCCCATCCTGTGAAAAGGAGAAAAAGCTAACATGAGTAAAAGGGACACATCACTTAAGCTTGTGTTCAAGTCTTTGTCAAATGTTTGTTCTCAGCTACAAGGCAGTGAGGAAAAAGTCTGAGCAAAAGAAATAAACTGCTCGGTGAAGATTTGAGAATTCTGTTACTAGAAAAATACGAACAGAGTAAGTGTTGGAGCATATCTGCTCATCTTTATATGCTGAAGTCTTTGAGAAATCCTGAAGCTAAGTGATCTAGTTTTCTGTTTGGTGCAGAAGCTATCAATAGCCCAGGGCATATTAGCATGTCTCAGAACACGCTTGGGAGATGCCGTCCATAGGTACTTTGACCCAATAAGATCTCTTGCACCCTATTTACTCCAAGACCTAAGCACGGAGCTAGGATGCGTCTTGATAACTCCTCTGTTGTGTCCCAACCCAGCCCCTCCCACCAGGGATTGAGCTCAGGACCTTGAGCTTTCAAGGCAGGAGCTGCTGTACTCTTACCTGGAGACTGTCAGCCAGGACCCCTTTCTGGAAGAGAAACGACACTGGATATTGTGCAGGCAAAATCTGTGTTTTCCATGGGAAATTCTCTTTTCTAACTTCTGGGGAAGGGAAACAAAATCAAAAATACTGCCTAAGCAGCAAGTAAGAGAATCAGAAGGTACAGAGGCATGATAGCCTCTGGAATGGGACAGAGTCACAAATAGCCACCTCTTCACTGAGGGAATTGTGACCCAGGCGGCTATATCAGATCTGTCCCCGGTGCGAGACATGTCTGAGCTGAGGGTCGGCAGGGGTGAGGGTATCATCCACCGGTAATCAGTCCAGCTCAGGGACCCTTCACTACAGACGTACCCCTCTGGCTGTGGGCCGAGGAACAGGGGAGAGGGCGTGGGTTTCCAGACAAGGCCCAGTTCCAACTTCAGCTCTGCCAGGGAGTAGCTGAGTGAGTACGCGGCTAACTTTTTAGCCTCAGCAGATCAGTTTCTTCATCTGTAGAGTGGTGATAGGAGTCCTGCCTCCCGCAGGTACTATAAAAGTCAAATTTAGAATCTGAAAAATGTCTGTCACGTAGTGTTTTCCTCTTTGTGTCACAGGCCTCTGGGCTCCTATACCCAAGGCAAACAGGGAGCTTCACTACTGTGGTTATAGAAGGCAGTTCCAACTCCAGGAGTCCTCTTCTGACAGAAGAAAGCAGCAGATTGGTCTGATGGGACCCAGGGGAGTGCGGCAAAGGCAGAGTGCTCACTAGACAGAGCGCTCACTAGACAGAGTGCTCACTAGGCAGAGTGCTCACTAGACAGGGAAAGCCCCTCCCGCCACTCACTGCATTCCATCTTCTCCCTAGATTTGCATCTGTGAGGAAGATACAGTTGTGCTCTGGCCATTGCCCCAAACTTGCAGCTCTTGTCTGAAAAGCAGATGGGAATTTCCTTGTTTTCTCCTTTGGATATGGGTGTGTCTTCCACACCCATATCCAAAATGTTTTCCTGTGTCAATTTATTTGGCTAAGAAAGTTTGTGGTGAGAGACACCAAACAGGAAATGGCTGTCTTAGCTGCTGTCTGCTAGTTTTGTTTTTCTAAGGGTTTCTCCTGTGCAGCTCACCTTGTCTGTGTGGTGCAGTTTTAAGTGTGGGGTAAGTGGAAGGGGAAAAGGAAAGGGAAACACATTTTTAGAAAGGAACGTTTTCCTTCAAGTTCACCATTTATGGAGGGTTAAACATTATAACTCCACAATGACAGTAGTAGGTAGCTTGTGTCCATCACTGGGGATTTGCACATGCAGTTCCCCTGTGTAGAAACGCCTTCTCTATTCTGTTTTTCTTTGGGATCAGCTCAAACATCATTTCTTCAGAAAGACTTCCCAACTCCTAGTCTAGATTGGTTCGCTGGTGCCTTATTCTCATTGAAATTCCTTCCTTCCTTCCTTCCTTCCTTCCTTCCTTCCTTCCTTCCTTCCTTCCTTCCTTCCTTC
>PVIC010012355.1:0-39815 GCA_004025085.1 Thryonomys swinderianus | reverse complement strand
TTCCCATGTTGTTGGTTGTCTTCTAGCAGTGCCAGCGACTTCTTTGGCTGTGCAGAAGCTTTTCAGTAGGATGAGATCCCATTTGTTGATTCTTTCTGCTAGTTCTTGTGCTAGAGAGGTTTTATTCATAAAGTCTCTGCCTAAGCCAATGTCTCCAAGAGTTTTACCAAGCCTGTTTACCAGCAGGCTTACTGTTTCTGTTTTAATGTTTAAGTCTCACATCCACTGTGAGTTTAGTTTTGTGCATGGTGAAAGAGATAGGTCTAGCTTTAGCTTTTGGCAGGCTAAAGCCCAGTTTTTCCAGCAACATTTGTTAAAGAGGCTGTCTTTATTCCATGGGGGATGTTTGGCTCCTTTGTCAAAGATAAGGTGGCTTAGTGTATCTGGACATACAATTTTCTTTTAAGGGATATATTTTTTCTTGAAGAACTCAACACTATGTATGTGCTCAAAATTTTATGAGTTAGCCAGTTATCTTGTAAACCTCATTTTAAATCTTTGCTTAATATTACTTCCATTGAATTTTAAATCCCATAATCTCTGAATTCAAGTTGTATTTAATCACTGTGATTATTAACCATTGTAGTAGTTAAAATTTTTAATGTTGCACATCTGTCCATTAGCATTTATAAGTTAAAGTTGTTATGTGTGTGTAGAATTATAATAATGTAATTATGTGAATTAAGGTTACTTAATTTTCATGGATACATCTATGGGTTAATAGGATTATTTTCCTTTGTAGTTAAGGAAACTAAATATTCTGAATCTGAATATTCTAAATATTTTAAATCTCTAAGTCCAAAGGTTTGCATGCTGAGCATCATTGTGTTTGTCAAATAAAATTATGTATGTGTATACATTATGTAGACTTAAAAATTTACAGAAACACACAGAAAAGGAGAAAAGCCAGCAAAATATCAATAAAATTATTGACCACTTTGACTGGTAAAGATGTAGAAATAATACTAAATTCTATTACCTTTGTGTAATACATTATATAAATTAAAATAACAGAAAAAGTTGATTACATATAAATAGAGAGAATGTAATATAATGGCATTAAAATATCTTTATGGTATCAAAATCAAATACATTTCATTTGTAATGATCCCAAAGAGATGTGAAAACCTTCCACACCAGTGGAGGAATTAAACTAGGAATTTATTAAATTTGAGAAGTTTCTGAAAATAGGATACTATCTGTGACAGTCAAAGGCTCCAAATTCCTCCACAGTGTGTGTGTTCTAAAGAGTGATTATAGACAAGTATGGTGGTGCACCTCTGTAATCCCAGCATTTAGGAGGCTGAGGCAGGAGGATAGCTGTCACTTCAAGGCCAGCCTGGGTCAAATGGTGAGACCTTATTTCATGAAACTAACTAACTAACTAGCTAACTACCTAGATAATTAATTTTCTAAATAAATAAATAAATAAATAAATAAATAAATTTTTAAAATAAGTTTGATAAAAGGCAATTTGTCTCGAGGAATGAGTGCAGCCATACATCTGCAATTCTCTCAGATTGCAAACTAAATAAAGACTGTGCTCTTCAGCAACAAATATAACATGAAGGGACATGCCAGCAGCACATGTTTTCCTTAAGGACAAATTCCTCTTAACGTTTCTATAGAGAAATTGTTATGAGCAAATGTTTTACTAACATTTTAGAAATTGTATACATATACATATAATTGATGTTCAAATTGTTTTTTTGTCCTCAGACTAATTTATTAGTACATCTGACATAACAGTTTTCAACCTGTTAGCTTTGCTTATATATTCTAAACTGTATAATTACATTTTGGACTTGTTGTATACTACTAAGTTGACATTTATCATTATAGAATGCTCCATACTATTTTTATTTTTTTCCCTTTTTTTACAATACTACAAAACTATCTTTTGGTTACTATTTAAATAATTTCTCTTTAACAAAGTTTCTATTTTTTTTTTTTTTTTTTTTTTTGCTTTTTGGAGACAGGGTCTTGCTTTATAGTTCAGGTTGGCCCTGAGCTCACTAAGGTGCCCAGGCAAGCCGCCGCAAACTCAGCAATCCTCCCATCTCTGCCTCCCGAGTGCTGGGATTACAGGCGTGAGCCGCCACGCCCAGCATTATATGTGGTAACCGGGGATCAAACTCAGGTCCTTATGCTTGCGAGGCAGGCGCCGGAACCATTGAGCTAACCCTCTGGCCCCATAGTTTCTATTTTTGTATGATATCACATTTACAGTCTTTTGTACTTAGCATATAGTTAAGTTTGATACTCTGCTACGTACATTTTTATACCCAGGCAGATTTACTCATTCATTTTTTTCTATAGTCTTATCTAGAAATCTTGATTTAAATTAAAGGCTAATAAAGGTGTCTTCTATGGTTACTGTTATAATCAATAAAATAAACACCTAGCTTCACATTCATATTTTATATGCCAATAATACTGATTTGATAAGGGTATTTAGTATTTTAACACAGAATAAGCATCTGACTGACATTAAGTGAATATGCAGTAACATTGTTTTATTAATTTATACATTATTGTATCATATTTTTTTACAAATTCAGGTAAACATTCACTGTCATTTCAGCCTAATAAATTGCTAATATAATTAAACTTTTGGGTTTTTCTTCTGGAAATAAAACATATAAAGAGGTGAAGAAATTAGCAAATGTAAGAGGGAGCACATATTTCTGATTCACAAGTGGCATGACTAAAACAAAGCATATTTAATATGCATTTGATTTAAAAATTCCTGATCAGTGTTGAGGAATGGATAATTACTTTGAGGAATAATAAAAAAGTATTCATAATCGTTGAAGCTTATGTTTCTGTGCTTCACTTCAATCTGACAGCCTTCTAACTGGTGATGTCATTCTTATTCCTCTTCACACTGATAGCTCTCTACTCTCAAGTAAATTTAATCAATATAACAGTATTCCCTGAGTGACACATTTTAATATATGTGAGACCATTTCTTGCTTTCTCAATAACTTAGAAAAGTAAAATGATCAATTAGAGAATAAGAGAAATTAAAAACTACAATGTGACAGTAAGATGTAGTTGTTTGTCAATTTATTTATTTATTATGGATCAAACCTATGGCCTCATGCCCAACAGGGATCTTTAGCTCAAGAGGCAGTTATTTGTTAAAATAAAGACAAAGAAAACCTTGCATGATTGTACCTTACTTAAGAAAGTATCTTTCATATTTATAATTTTTCATATTTTATTTATATTAAAGAAAGTCCATTGATCTCATCTGATGATCCTCACTTTAATTGAAGTAAAACACATATTATTTGCTCCATAATTTGTAGATTTCTAAAATAACATATAAAGCAGAATGAAATCAGATAAACTCTTTTGATCACACACTCTGTTTTAGGTTTGGGATATTCCATGATACAAATGAAATTTGTCCTGTAAACTTCAAAATTCATTTAAATAAAATTGTGGTTATTAAATATGCAGAGTGTATGGAAAACAAGATTAAAAGGATGAGCATAATATGTGCACTGAAACAGATTGATGTCGGGTTAGACTTATGCTTTCTGAAAGGCAAGCCATGACAGTCATTGACTCATGATGAATTGTTGAATGATCACATGTGATAATGTTCTCTGGTCCCCAGGTAAGTGACAGGACATTTAACAAATATGTTTCCCATTATCAATATACACTTAACTGAAAAGTACAGTGGAGAAATTATTCCATCCAACAATTTTCTAGCAAACCAAGTCACTTGAATTCAATGAAAAAATTGAAAATGATTTTTATCATTTGCTTCATTCAATCTTATTGCATCATTAATTATGCTGGTTATATATACATGTAATTCCTCCTAAATAACTTTGGAATTGTCTACATAATTTTAAAATAATTGCTTATGCCTCTTTTTCTATGTCTTTATTTTGGGGAAAGTTGTATCATAGTATATTTATACATAGGTATGTATTACATACACAACCTACACACTCACATACATGAAGTACTTTTTACAGGGGAACTGCACAAAACTTAGAGCATTATAATGACTAGATACACATATTCAAATATAGATAGATTTGCCAATAAAATTAATTTTAGGACCTTAAAAATTTACAGATGGGGCCGGAGGGTTAGCTCAGTGGTTCCGGCGCCTGCCTCGCAAGCGCAAGGTCCTGAGTTTGATTCCCCAGTGACCACATATAATGCTGGGCGTGGAGACATGCCCACCAACAATCAACACCGCATACCACAATGCCGGACGTGGTGGCTCATGCCTGTCATCCCAGCACTCGGGAGGCAGAGACAGGAGGATTGCTGAGTTCGCGGCAGCTTGCCGGGGCACCATAGTGAGCTCAGGGCCAGCCTGAACTACAAAGCGAGACCCTGTCTCCAAAAAGCAAAAAAAAAAAAAAAAAAAAAAAAAAAAAAAAAAAAAAAAAAAAAAAAAAAAAAAAAAAAAAAAAAAAAAAAAAAAAAAAAAGTACAGATGTAAGTAGACTAATTTGACTGTAGGATAATGACAATATCTGAATCTCTTTAGACATTTTAAAATTAAATGATACAACATGGTCTATACAATGAATAAGAATTGCATCTAAATCTACAAGTCACAACTTAGAACCATGCATATACAGAAAATACCATAGTCTTCAAATTACTCACAAGTATAGACCATATACAGAAAATACCATAGTCTTCAAATTACTCACAAGTATAAACATATATGTCAAATCTTTACTGGACTTGCTGCTTTTGTAATCTCATTGGCAAGCAAAGTAATGAGTAGTCTACAGATAATCCATGTGACATAAGAAAGAGAAGGTCAAAGATGAAGCTTAAAAACATTCCCAGAAAGAGTCAATGCTGTCTTAAAAAAAAATAAGATATTACATTAGGTCAGTGTTAAGCTGAAAGAAGTTAATTGGAAGGAGTACCCTTTAAAAAACATAACTTTGAAATGATAAGTGGAAAAATAAAGCAGAAAAGTGCTCTCTAGAATTTGGAAAATTCTTGGGGAAAAATAAGTAAAAATAAAATGAGAAAGTTCAGAATCCCACTTAAATATGGAGTCATATGGAAGTTCAGACGTTATTCTCACCAGCACTGTCCTGATTAGAGTCAGTTATCAGTGAACAAGCCTTAGATGTAGCAAAAAGCAAACTTCATGCTAAAAGAACAAAATAATAGAAAAACTGAAACATGAAACAGTTAAGATAAAGAACTTTTCTCTTTTAGAATAAATTATGCAGCAGAAAAAAATAGTTAACCCAGTAATCCAAGCATAAATTAATTTTTCCAAATGTGAATTTGGGATTAAATGTTTAAAATAGAATAAGAAATTAAGGAACTAGAAGAGACATGGTTAATAAGTAAGAAAACTACAAGTATTAGACACAAGAAAGAAATAGTTTTGAATGTGAAAACATCTCAGAAATTAAGAGCAAATTACAAAATATCCATTGGTCAATATTTTGAAATAAATACCTACTATAACACACAGAAGAAAATTTGCAGTTATCTGAGAAAAGGCGCATGTACTAAGGACAGTAAAAAATGAAATCATGGGAAGGTTGTTTTCAAATAAAAATTAAGAGGATCAAAATTGCACATAAATGTTCAACATCACTGGTCATTCTGGAGATGCAAATGAAAACAACACTGAGATTTCATCTCACTCCACAAAGAATGGCTGCTATTACAAATCAACCAACAATAAATGCTGGCGAGGGTGTGGGGAGAAAGGAAACCTTCTCCACTGTTGGTGGGATTGCAGACTTGTGCAACCATTGTGGAGATAAGTGTGGAGATTCCTCAGAAAACTAGGATTAGAGGTCCCATTTGACTCTGCTATTCCCCTCTAGGAATATACCCAAAAGAATTTTAAAAATCACATTGGAAAGGCAGATGTACACCCTTGTTCATAGCAGCTCAGTTCAGAATAGCTCAATCTTGGAAACAACCCAAATGCCCATCAACTGGAGACTGGATAAAGAAGATGTGTTTTTTTTTTTTATATAAGTATTGGAGTACTGGAGTATTATTCTGCAGTAAAGAATGACAAGATTCATTCATTTATGTGCAAATGGATAAACCTGGAGGACACACTAATAATACTAGATCTTTTCTTTAATATGAGCACCTATAGATGCAAATGAGCTCTAGAAAGTTTGACAGTTTTTGTAGAATGGGAAATTTACAAAGGAAATTTGGTGTGGCAACATAATGAGGGGAAGGAACAAACATGATTATGAAAGAAAATAAAAGAGCATGTATATAGGGGCTGGGGAGGTGTGGGCGGGTAGGGATGTGGGTAAAATTGAGAAATAACTTGTGTCCTATACTGGTACAAATTCCCAATGATATGTGTGATTGTGAGATATATAAAATGTACCAATAAAGAATTCAATTTTAAAATTGCACATAAATGACATCCTTTTGAAGAAGGATAAAAGCACAGAACAGAATTAATAGTTAAAACTAAAATTTTAAAAAATCATAAAATACAAGCCGGGCATGGTGGCTCATGCCTGTAATCCCAGCACTCGGAAGGCAGAGGCAGGAGGATTGCTGAGTTCGAGGCTTGCCTGAACTACATAGTGAGCTCAGAGCCAGCCTGAACTACAAAGCGAGACCCTGTCTCAAAAAGGGGGAAAAAAATCATAAAATACGAGTAGAAAGCTAAAGTTACAAACTGAAATGATTTACTACTATAAGAAAATGAAGCAATAAATGAGATTTAAAGCTTAGTGTAATTATTAAAAGCTATACAAAATTCTTCAAAGATCAGCTTAGGGAAGATTTTGCTATACCATAAATAACTTATGAGGGCCAGGAATTTAGCTCAGTGGTACCCAGCCTACCTTGCAAGCTCAAAGGCTCAAGCTGGATCCCTGGTACTGACAAATAAATGAATGAATGAATGAATGAATGAATGAATGAATGAATGAATGAACAAAATAAGTAAATAAAATTAATAAATGACAGAATTTAAAAATCTATTTCTATTTCAAAATTACAAAATTTGCATTCACACAAAACAGTATTTGTTCATAACATTTTCTTTTCTTCTCCCCATTGTAAGGTATTCCAAAGAGACCTAAATTACATAGAAGTCTACACAACATCACATTGGTGGAAGATCTGTTTGGACATCTCTGGAAGCTTCGGGATTGCAATATTCTTCAAAAACTGAAAGATGATTCCAGTTACGTCAATCAGTGTTCAGGAACATGGCGAAATATGCCTTCCAGGGTAAAATAATAGTTCGTCGTGACTCTTCTACCAGAAAGAAGAAAGCACAGTGACAGTATCTTGATTCTGTAAACAACAAATTTCACAACTTTGAATATTCCTTTAATCTTCAGGCTATGTGTCATGAGTTGTCAACTTGAGTGTCATCTAGAACAGCAAAAGATTCTAGAGTAGGTAGCTAATACTCCCGGTCCACTTCTTTATGAGTAAGGAAAGCATATGGGAAGAGTACTTTGGAAAACCTTTAAAATATAGGGTAATATCTTCCAGTATCTTAGTTATGCATAGAAGTACATGGACCATATAATAAATCCTAACAATGTACCTTCACTGTCTTCTCCTTAGCCAGTATCCTTAGATCATCTGTGTAGTGGTCTCGTGTCTAACTCTGCGGATGAGGACTGAACAGGAAATCAGAATGCAAATGACCAGAAATGAAAATTACAATTATTATTTTTTTTTGCAAATGTCATTAAACCAAATATTTCAAAAATACATCCTCACATAGCTGCAAGGGCCTCAGATGACATTCATACAAAGTAGCTTTCTTGCTGTTTAAAATTATCACTTACCCTCAGAAACTATTTGGCTTTTTTAAGTAAAAGGGACAAAATATGACCTTGAGGAGTATTCTTTATAATATAGACAGATTTTAGTTCTCATTCTCAAATCAATACATTAACATTAATATTTATCTGTTGATAAGATGGCCTGAAGCAGAGACTTTACTATTCTCCCAGATGTGTATATTATATATTTCCTAGTTGAGATTTTTATTTTGTTTAATTTGTCCTATCAGGAGTAACAGAGATAATCAAGTTTCAACAGAGCAAAAAACTTTAAAAAAACACAAATATTATGAACAAAATAAACCTTAAGATAAATTAACAACAAGTAAAAAATGTATTACAGTATATCCAGCACTTAGACTTGTGCAGTGAGTGGAAGGAATGCATACTGATTTGACCCCAATAAGGCAACAACTGATGAGTCTAAATAATGACTTGCACGACACATCATTACAAATGTGATGACATCACAAATGTAAAATGACTCCCTATTCTGTTTAAATGATAAGAGAATTATAAAATGAAACACGAGTGAGATGACTATCACCACGCAAGAACCCTGCATTTTAGGCAGTTCCTCTCTTCTACAGTGTAGCAAAGCAAAATTAGAAGTGGATATTTTGTACACTTCATTCGGTATTAATTTTATATACAGAAAATATATTGAAAACACCCAACTACATAGTTGGTGCCAGTCAGCTAAAATCTACAGCTCTAGCTACCTACCATTTGGAACAATGATCTATAAGAAATGGATGTTTGATCTTATATGTCTGAAAAAACAAGATGGTCTATTCAAAACATACCTTCTACTAACTGCAGAACATATTGTCTTTTCTACTGGCTGGTTTGCAATGTATTTGAACTTTCTGTAAACAAACAAATGGAATTTCACTGGATCAAAGGACATAATTTTTGTATTTTTGTATGTATCTCAACATACAAAAGGTCTCTTAAAAGTTTTAAATATAGAAAAAAACTATAAAATGCTATTTATTTTTTTCTGTTCTCTAATTTTAGGAAAGACTTTAGAGAAAATGTGTTGATTTCACTTTTGTTTCATTGTCACACTAATTGTTGATTATAAAAATGAATATTAAAATCTAGTAAGATAATTTATGAAGATAATACCAATATGTGACATTCTATGGTCATATCAAAAGGTTGGCTAAAATGAAAGGTTTGTATCGAAGTTTGAAGGAATTTGAAAATAGAAAGTTTCTTAACTGTACATTTCAGGTTATAAAATTCTTAAGGAGAAATTTATAAAAACCAGCTGAAATTTTTATCAAGGAAATGTACTAAATCACTGTCAATTTAATTATATAAAATACTAATTGAGGGTTGCAAAAATTGTCACACATGGACTTTACATATGAATATAAGGTAGGCTATGCAGATTACCTTTGATTTGTGAAGTAGTTGTTGGTTGTATAAGAATTTTTTATGTTCTTATTCTAAAAATTATACACATATATGTATATTTCCCAACCTCCCAAATTTCTGTACAAAAATGGAGAAAATTGAAGAGCATATCTCTTTTAGTTAAGGGAAACGTTATATTTAAAAAATAATATGGTAATCATTTAAGTTGAAAATAGAAAAGATATTTTATGTGAATTACAGGAAAAAAATAGACCAATTCTTCACAGTAGGAGATCTCATTTTAGTAAGTTACTGGATCAGACATTTCAAATTACTTGAACCATAATTAATATCACATAGCATTGCACAGATCAATCCACAAAAGGAAGCCACCCTAGTGACTTAACTTTCTCTTGAATAAGCAGTCTTTGGGAAAACAATTATTTTAATTAACTCAAATAACGGTTCAAGATGCCAGAGCCCACATCAACATGGCTCTAATGAGAACACTATGAAAGTAGCTCTGTGTATTTAAAACACTACTTTTCTCCCTGGCTGATGTGACAGGCAGAACTGTGTCCACACACACAGTGGACAACTTCGACAGAAGTTGAAGAAAGTGAACTAAGAATTTGAGATCCATCTGTAACTCTAAACATTATTTGACTTACGTGAATCACAATTCTTAAGTAGTAACTATTGACAGTTCTAATGCAAAATTAAAATTTACAGTTACCCTCTTGCAATGTTAATCTAACTTCTGAAAGGTGTTGATGAATTCTTAAGAAACATTTAAAATTTGCTTTGAAAAAGCTTTTGTAAGAAACTGATTTGGAACTGTTGAAGGAGTTGGAATTTCAGATTGTCAAAGAAATAATAAATGCTTGTTGTAACTGATGTATTTACTCAGGTTTGATCATTACAGATTGTACAGACACCTCAAACATCACACAGTACTCTATAAATATTCAGTTGTGTGTTAATTAGAAAAGAAAATATTAAGTACAAAATACTGAGTACATCTAAGAATGATATTAATCAGGTGTGCCTATTTAAAAATAAATTAAAAGTTAATGAATTCATAAAAAATTATTTCAAGATAACATAAATTCTGATTAATTGGAAAGATAGCGTATGAGTTGACATTTCAAGATTCAAAAGAAGGGTACTTGAATTAGTTGGTTAAACTGTTATTTTTCTTGTGTCTGAGTGCTGAAAGTAAACTAAAAATTTAACATATATTTATATCCAACATTATCAGAAGTGCTTTGTTTCATTATTACTTTCATTTAAAGAAAATGTCATCCATTGGTCATTTTCTTTTCCTTTAAGCCTTTTCTTATTTAACAGCATCTTTGTTCCTTGTTACTGAATGAGTAGTATTAACCTGTAAGAGATAAGAAATAGGTGTGGACAAGTAAGACAACTTCTTGCATTTATGTCTCCTGCACTCTTAATACCATATTATTATACTGTTTTCATTTGGGGGATAGTAAGATCCTTGACTTTGGGCAACATAATGTATTTTTGTAATGACTGTATTTTCCATTCTCAACATAAAGTTTGGTAAAACAGTGGAGCTCAGTTAATATTTATTAAATAACAAAATGTAGAACTTAAGGTATGAGTTTATAAGAATCTAGATTAGAGGGGGCCGGAGGGTTAGCTCAGTGGTTCTGGAACCTGCCTCGCAAGTGCAAGGTCCTGAGTTCGATCCCCGGTAACCACATACAGTGCTGGGCATGGTGGCTCACACCTGTAATCCCAGAACTCGGGAGGCAGAGGCAGGAGGATTGCTGAGTTCGAGGCTTGCCTGGACTACATAGTGAGCTCAGAGCCAGCCTGAACTAACAAAAGAAATCAGTCAAGCTTAACAATGAATTTTGGGCTTAGGTTATGTGAGAATTTAAAGAAAGCAATTTGTTGAAGAAAAACCAATGTATAAAATATGAGCATTTGTAAGATTGACAAGATTAAGAGAAACACGATTGAGCCAATCTTTTGGTGGTATGCTGATGAAGTCTGAGAATTTGGACATATTTGTCATACATAAAGGTGAGATATTTACTGGAAACACTCTAGAAAATAGGGAAACGTCTTCAGATGGAGGGAACCAAAAAGGGGAGAAGCAAGGAGAAATAAAAAGAATTAAGATGCATGACATATATGTACCAACTTCCCATGATGAATATGCTTATTTGCTGAAAGAAATATTTTTTTAAAAAACTAGAAGAATAAAACCTAAAGATAAGAATAGATGGAAGTTGCAGTATAATAGCATTATTTTTAAAAATCTATTGAGGAATGGATTAAATAGCAAGTGATACCTCAAGACAGAATATGCAAAGTAAGAGATGCTAAACCTGGGTAAATTCGACTTCTTGGAGGTAAAAAAATAAAATAAGGAAACAAATACAATAATGGCTAGGTGTGGAGGGCAGTGAGTTTTTATTCATGACTCTTGTGGAAAATGAAGTCACGTATGTAAAAAGAGTCACTAGAGAGAACATATGTGTAGATTTCAAATAAGATAATTCTGAGCATTTAACCCTGAAAGGAAATATTTATTGACAATGTATGTAGTCTCACAGTCTGTAAACCCTTTACATTCTTGAATATGTAGTCATAATTTAAGCGAAGGAAAAGGGAAGAAACCCAGTGTGTAATTGAGCAAAATCACTTTGTCCTGAACTGAATTTCAGATGGTATTTGCATTACCTTTGTCTCATTCAACTTGGAATCTTTATTCTTGAAATTAATGTCATTTTCAGCTCTCGTTCAGTCTTTACTGGCTTTTTCTGTTTTGTACAGTTATGCCCCTTGAATGTAGAGATTTTGCTTTGAATAATCCTTAATTCTTTTGAGATAGTGAATCAGCAATATATTATAATTTATAATGTTGTAATGTCTTTGAAGCTTGGTGAAATATTTTGTTTCTGACATTATTTTTAAGAAACCATTCTGAAAACAAATTAATATATCCACATCCTGAAAACACACTTACAGCCCCAATTATATGTCTGGCCAAATATCTGCTTCTTTAGAAACAGTGTGAGAATATTGAAAGTAAACAAGTGCATACCATTTCAAATAAGTTCGTTCCCATCACCTATGTTATTACCAAATCAGAGTTATATATGCAGCATATTTTGTCTTTAAAAATGCAAAAAAATGTGTTGTGATTTGTAGATTGGTGGATAGGTCCGTATCATCTATAGAAAAAGCAGCACAAGTTGACCCTCCGGGAAAGAACGATGCTGCAGACTCAGCGCTATCCCGGCTGATACGAAGTTGCTAGTTCTGGTTGCCTGGACTAGGCAGTCATGGGCTGAAATTTACCCCTGAGAGGGATGAATTCTGAAAAAAAGAAGTGTTCCTTGAATGAAAGTAATTAGAAAACAAAGACAACATACCTATACCAGAAAACATTTCCTGAAGAGCAAATGAATCCCAGGACTACTAGTTAGCAGGTCACAGACTCTCTTAGAGAGGAACATTGATAATACTTGATTTCATAGCAAGCCATTTCAAACACCTGGTTCTCTTTTTTCACCGAAATTTTAACTTTATCTCTATTTCCATACTTAATCAAGGAATATTATCTTTTATATATTTCAATGTTAAAATGAAATACTGCTTCCCTCTCCTTCATACTGTAGTATCTAGGAACTAACTTGACTAGGGAAATATGGGTAACTGTACCACCATGTCAACTTCTGAAAATGGATAGCTAATGCTTGGAAATGGATATCTAATATTTATTACTTAAAAGGCAGAATTACATGAAACTATTATAATTTCCCAACAAAAGGATATGGGGTGGCCCTGAGACCAAAAGAGAAAAATGAAACGAAAAGCCAGTTTGAGGCTAGTATTCCTATACAATCTGCAGCAAAGATCCAAACATTTGATTGTAGAACTTGGAAATTGTCGTGTGAACCTAAATGTTCAGGTTGGTGCTAATTTAGTTTCAAATAAATTACCCACCAGAGCTCTTCCTAAAGTCCTGCACTCAGCATTGTAAGTGCAATGGAAACCATTATTTCCTTATTCACAAAATTTGGAGATAGTTTTAGGTCATGATATACATTAAATTCAACAAATATTAAATGATGTCTTTTTTATAAGTGGCTTTTTAGTAAAGAAGTACTCGAAAGTTTTTCAAGATTTTGTTAGACATATTAAACCTCTGTGGAAATGTGCTTAATATTAAACAAATGTTCAGTTTTATTAAAATGTTTGGATAATGATGGTTATCTATTGCCTCATTTTAGAGATATACTAAAAGGCAAAGTGGTAAAGAGTTGTGTGGTATGTCCCTAATTTCATAATAAGCAAGTACAATAATTATTTCAAACAATTAAAATTTATAGAGGTTTTATAGATGTGAATACTTTATATATATATATATTTAAATTCTCATATATTAATAGAATCTAACATAAAGTAGCAGAAAATTGATGAAATTTAATGCATGAAAAGGAAACAGGTTCTGAACACCTTTAAGGTAAAAGTGGTTTAAGTCTAATATTAAATGATAAGAGAATGAAAACACTTATGTATGTGTACACGTCCTATGAACAAGAGAAAGGATGAAAATATGTTCATCAACTAACATATTTAAAATAAGTACTGTCAAGAACAAGGTAAATAATATGCTGAAGAAGAATTCACATTCAAATTAAAATTTAGAAAAACTGGATATTCATTTATCTGTCTACTTAATTTAAACTGGATTTTCATTACATTATTCTGTCAGCCTTGAACTTTCCAGGTTACTTGTATTCCAGGAATGCTCCATCAAGCAAAGCTGAAAACCTAGTTTTAAAATAATTATAAATCACCTACAAAGCCTTGAGTTCTTCATAAGATTTTAGAAAATCTTTAAAAATAAATAAGGTATTGAACTGAAGTATATTTGAAAATCCCTCATTACAAAAGAAAAAAATAAACTGACCTGTGTTTAGTGTAACAAAAGAACACTTTCAGGAGACTTATCAGTCAAAATGTCTTCCCTCTATGGCAATGAAAGGATTTAACTACAAAAAGTTCTTGAGTGAGTAATCATTAGGATTTACACTAGGTGATGGCAGTAGAAATGGAAATTAACCATAGAAGGATTGATTTTGTTGAATTATCTGGTACAAATGATAAAAGAAGTGGTACAACCCATAGTATATTAAAGTTCAATTTTTAGTGAATGTGAGAAGTACTTGAAAATATACCATTTATAACTGACATGATAATATGAAAGTTTAAAAAATTATTCCCTGTTGAAAAGAAAATTTGGCTTTAAGAATTATATATTCATCCATAACTTACAAGTTTAAATTTGAAGTAAATAAAGCATTTATGTATTGTTGAATAATTTGGTTGATTAAATGCAATTAATGAATATTATTAGGTGATTCTAAAATGTAGCAAAATTTCAGTTTTAAAAATACAATTAATTCAACATAAAGTGTTTATTGCATTGTGCTTCAATACTTAGCTACATGCTATCAGAACCCAAAGAATAATTAGATAAACACTAGAACCTATTAGAAGAGAGGTAGAAAGAAATGCAAAGATAATTTGCATTTAATTTCTCATTTTATTTTCAAATTTTTATTTATCCTGCCCCAGTTCATTTTATGTGCTGGATACATGGCCAAGCTTTGCACAGCTATGTCTTCAAGAATCACATTGAATTCAATTTATTTTCAAGGATTCAATTTACATAATGTTGTCATAAACTTTTATATGCAAAACCAGTGATATTTCAAGTAGAGTTTTATATGGCAAAGTTGTTCTTGCATCAATTTCAGTTTATTGTAGTATAGTTCCCTAACTCTCATACCACTCAGTGCAGCAGATTTAACACTGGCTTATGACTCATATGAGTCAGAGGAATGTTAGTGTCTTTGGGTGGAAAGCCAAATCAAATGTGTAAGATATTCAGGAAAAATGAAAGTGCCCTTGATCAGTATATTTCTATACAATCCTATCAGAGATGAATATTGATAGCAGAAATTAACACATACTGTTTCATTAAATGGCATATAATTAATATCAATCATTTGAATAACAAGTTACGTAAATTTATTCTAAATATACTTTGGAATATTTTATGACAAAGTTTATTATACATGAAAATAAGAATATGCAAATAACTGCATTCACAAAGATTGAAGAGTCATTAATTTGTCATCTTTTTTTTTTTTTTGAGACTGGGTCTTGCTTTGTAGTTTAGGCTGGCCCTGAGCTCACTATGTAGCTCAGGGAAGCCTCGAACTCGGCAATCCTCCTGTCTCTGCCTCCTGAAGGCTGGGATTACAGGCATGAGCCACCACACGGAGTGAGCTAAATCTCCGGCCCAATTTCAGTCATTTTAAATAACACTTGTATCCCTAGTCACTCTTCTTGATCTACATTATTTATGAACTCTTTGCCCTTTGTCATTCCACCCTGCCTTGGAACCACTGAAATATGACTGAAATTTCTACAAACTGTGAACTTTGATAAAATTTTCTCCTTTAATTTTTGGGTGTTGGATATTTTATTTTTGCACTGAGAGAAAGAAAGTAAAACATAATTTGGTACTAAAACAGTGGGATCATTGCTGTGTTTGCACATGATCTAGTAAAATTATTCCTAAATGTTCCCTTACCCTTTTCAATCAAAGAAAGTTTGTCTTTGAAAATTTGATATTTTCATTATTTAGCATATTCCTAGCAAAGTTACCTTTTATACCTTTTTTGGTAAGTTTTTGACAGGTATATTTTTGATTTAGAAGTTGAAGATAATATAAACTTCAAAAAAAGTTTTAAAAGTATGATAGAAACAAGGTAGTCCAGGTGATTTTAAGTCTAGTGTAACTTAGAAAATTTTTGAATAGTGTAAGAAGCCACTATATACTGATAAATTGGAGAACATCAGGTAAATGGTCAGTGTGAGAACATGTATGATGTAAGGAAAAACTAAAAACTATGTTTATAGATAGATAATAATATTTTAAACTTCTTGAACAGGGGCTGGGAATGTAGCTCAGTGGCACTGCTCCTGCCTGGTAAGCACAATGTCCTGAGTTTGAGTCCTGATTTAAAAAATACAAGCTTGCATTAAAGAAAGAACTGTTCTATATGATGGCAGTATTTAACATGCATTTGAAGTTTTTAGCTGAGAAATACATTTTTGAATGTGAAAAACTGAGCAGGTCAGCATGTTGTCTTCCATGCAGGGTGAGTACCCATGAGGAAGTGAGGTCAAATACAAGGACGCACGGACCTAGGTGTATAAGCGCCTGTATATCTAGATAGAGAAATGTGTGTGGGTGAATTATTTTGAGCAAAACAGGGTTTTGGAAGAACATATGCTTTCATAATAAACTCAGGATCCAAGGAAACAAAGAGGTATAAGAAATCCTGAGCTAGAGTTTGATGATGTGATTAATCTTATGATAGAAATATATTGCATTTCACTTACTGGACCCTTCATATCAGCTAAAGTTGTCTGATTCTTAGATGCCTAGGATAAAATCAGAATTTAGGAAATTGGTGCTAGTATATGCGTTTTTTGGAACTTATCAACTTGCATCTTGAGGTCATAGCATTTGGTTAGATACAATAATAATTAAATAGGTATGTGATAGCTAAATCTTGGAAAGGACCCAAATGCCCATCAACTTGGAGACTGCATAAAGATGTTTTTTTTTCCTATAATCTGGAGTATTCTCTGCCATAAAGAATGATGTTCGACTCATTTATGTTCAAATGAATATACCTTCAGGACATATTCATAGGTGAAATAAATAGGTCAGAGATCTGTAAATATCATATCTGTTCTCTGGTATGAGAAACTGAAAATATAAATGAGCTCTAGAATATATGGTAGATATTGTGAAATAGAAAATATTCAAAAGGAAATGGGGTGTAGCAGTAACAAGAGGAATAAAAAATATGATGATAATTAAAGGGAAACAGAGTTTATGTATATAGGGGCCGGGGTTGTAGGGTGGGTGGGGGAATGGAGAAAAAGTGAGAATAAAAAATATTCTTGAAAGTTAATGAAGTTGAAACTCTGAACGTAGTAAGTAATGAGACAAAATGGGTACTAGGATTAATAAGAATGCAATTTTCTCCTTAGGATTTTACTGGGAAGAATTAAGAGAATATTTATTCCACTCTTTCAATATATACTTTTAAATGTAACAGAAAGAAAACCTTTATTAGTTTTCTGTCTAAAGGTAAAAATTGTTGCCAGTTCTTCAGCTTTTGAAATTTACAAAATATATATTGATAGAAATTGCTTATTAGGAAAGAAATGGTGGTATAACCGACTTAGAATATCAACTAAGGAGTCCTAATGTATGTATATTACTCATTGAGTAACTCTGATACAAGTTTTTCAAGTTTCCATACTATGTACCCTATATGTTTTATAAAATCTACTTCACAAATCTCTTTTTGAATAATACACATTGGGCACTTATTTAGCAAAATTACCAGGAATAGAGACAGTAGGCAGAAAATCCCAAGCTCTAATTCAGTTGTACCATTTTTCAGGTAGAAAATTGCTGATATTTTCTGGATTTTGGCTTCTTGTTTTTAAAGTAATAGTCTCACCGCTTATGATAAACCTTTGTAAAAAAAATGGTATAAAGAACCTCAAAGTGCATACCTTTATCTATGGCTTATGAAGCCATCCTTACTTCTAATTGTTTTATTTTTTTCTTATCAGAAAATTAGGCATGACATTATTCTATTTAACACTAACATCACTAAAATAGCTTTCATAGTGAAATACTACAAAATATTTATGAGTAATTTGGAGTTTTTTCATTGTGAAGTGCAAACCTTGAATATGCTAATGGAGATTCATCTTTATTTTATAACCCTCAGTTTAAAAAATTCCACATTAGTCAGAATATTTTGATTTCTTTTACTAAGTGAAATGCAGAATTAATTACATTGTAAACACGTAAAAATTTTATGCCATGGTAATTTTCATGTAAACAGTTTAATTACTGTACTTCAAAATGTACTCAATTCGTTTATTAAGGAAGGGTGTAGAGAAGCTTCCTGCTTATATAAAAAGTCAATGAGTCAGTAATTTATCACCTATTCTGTATATGATAGTCTCTTTATGAGACAATATTGTCATTGTTAAAGAGGACAAGTTTTTTTCTAATATAACATTCATTATCTTAGCTAAAGCAGTTAATTAACAAGAAAATCTACTGCAAGACATTATTATTTATTTACTTGTGTGGTATTATTACACAGGTGCCACATCTGTAAGATAATAATAAAATAAGTTACTATTGCACACATAATTCTCTTTTAGAGAAAATTTCAGAAAGCTTTCATAGAAAAATATGTGCATCATTCTAAGGAAAACAGTGGGGACATGGAGCAGTATGAATATTTTGAGTATACATGGAATATGGAAGATCTTCCTGTATCCTAGAAATAAAGGGAATATTGCATACAGTATTTAAAGTGCCTGAAGTAGCCAAAATTGAGAAATAGCAGGAATGATGCCACCACTTGATTTGTATTTTAAAGCTCATTCTAAACTTTTTGTTGTTGTTGTTTATTTTTATCTTTATTGATACATGGTATATACACATCGTGATCACACTCAATATTGGGAATTTGTACCAGTATATGATATGTTTTAATTCTTTTTTTTTCCCATTCTGCTACCCAACCCACAACCCTCCACCCCTTAAATACATAAGCTTTGTTTCCCTTTTTTATTTCCATTACATTTTTTCTTTACCCCTCATTATTCATATATCCCATTGAATATTTTCTATTTCACTATATTCATCATACATTCAGATGAATATTGGGGAATAATACTTGAAAAAAGAAAACAAATTACAAAGTACATAATATGTATTACAATTTATTGTGCTTGGAATAAGTTGTAAAAGACTTGGATAAGTATAAAACTGCACTTGTTTATGAAAAAAACCAGGATGTTGTTAGGTTGAAGTAAAGCAAAGAGTAAGAGTGCCAACCTTTTCTTAAAATAATGAATGAAAATTCTTATTTCTATTATTTGAGTTAAATTTTTTAACTGATGATGAAACCATGCAATTGGGCATATTTAGTAAGATAATAATATTTCAATACATACATATACTGTGTAATCATTAAATGAGTTAAATATATCGACCTCAAATATTTGCAGTTTTTATGATAACTTTTTTTTTTTGAGACAGGGTCTCACTTTGTAGTTCAGGGTGGTCCTGAACTCACTGTGTAGCCCAGGCAAGCCTCGAACTCAGCAATCCTCCTGCCTCTGCCTCCTGAGTTGCTGGAACTACAGGCATGAGCCACCACACCCAGCAATGTGGTATGTCATACTGATGGCTGGTGGGTGTGAGTCTCCACACCTGGTATTGTTGCATGTGGTTACCGTATCAACCAGGGACCTTGCATTTGCTAGGCAAGCGCTGATCCACTCGGTTTAATCTCCAGCCCCTATGATAACATCTTTAAAATACCTTTTCTCTGTTTTCTAAATGTAGAGTACAATATTATTATGTATCTATAATCATCTGTAACTTGAACAAATGAGTAAATAGTACTACTTTTTGCTTTTTCTTTTTTATTTGAATAATGTAAAATTTTAAGAGAATTTTGCTCCATGCATGAAAAGTCCAAGAAGCATTTAATGCATAAGGAAAGAGAATTAAATCAGATAAGCTTTTAGGGCTTGTTACCTTCCTTCACTTACCAAAGGTATACCTTCTCTGTGCAGCACAGACAACAGGCATCACACACACACAAGTCTCAGGAAAAATCTCAGGAAAATTTCTGCAGATTGCATCTACCTAATGATACGTCATACATCATTACATCACACGTTATGAGGTTGTTTTTCCTTATTTAGCACTTGTATCTTATTTCATCAACTAATATTTCTCCCAAGGATGTCTATGTTATTTGCTCACATTATAAGTTATCACAAACTTGGGCTCATTTTGTAACTTTGCTAACTGTTGCCCGCTCTGCTGCCAGAGGCACCCATCTTCGGGTTTTTACTTCACCTCTGATCTCTCCTTCCACACCGCTCCTCATTCTTCTTCCTGCGCCCTAGACTCAAAATCCATCCCCGGTCTACTTATCCCCTTCTTGTCTTAACTTTGCTTTTCAAGGTAAGAGAATAGGACTAATCGCAAGAAATTGATTGAAAATAATATAGTTTGAATGTGAACAGGCTGTGAGAAAAAAAAATGAGATTTTTTTTTCCCTGTAAGTCTTTCAAACTACAGCAATGCAGGTAATAGATGCCAAGCCCTCATATTTTTTTTTTTCATTGTGCGGCCACTTTCTGATTGAGCTAATGGAGACTTTAGAATGATGGCTTGTCAGGTGAGCATATTCCTGCTGTGTACAAGTCATTTTTCTTCTCAAAAAATGCTATGGATCACTCATACGGCTTCATTTTTAAAGTTAGCAAGAAGAGAAACGGTGGTGATTTTGATTCATGTAAAAATGATATAAATATTTAAATGGCAGACTGAAATCTTCTTAAGGAAACAAATATTGTGAATATAAAGCAGTTAAAGTTGAAAAGAAATTAATTTCAACTATGTTAAGTAAAACCACCGTGCATGTGGACATTTACAGACAACATCTTCTAAATGTCTCTGTTTCATAAACATATGCTTTTTGATTAATTATTACTCCATAGGTAATTATTTGATAATAGGGATGAAGTTAAACCAAGTAAAAATGATCATAAAATCTCACAAGGAATCATTTATAGAAAAATCTCTTATGGTATTTTAATATAATGATTTGGATGTAAACTAAATTTCTTTTACTCCATTTTCATCTCAATTTGGAAAATAAATATGCTTATGAGTTTAATTAAAATATAAACTTGTGGGCCAGAGATTTAGCTCAGTGGTTCCAGCGCCTGCCTACCAAGTACAAGGTCCCTGGTTCAATCCCTAGTACCACATACAACAATACCACAAGCAGCAATCAGTACTACATACCACAGTGCGGGGCATGGTGGCTCACGCCTATAATCTCAGCCCTCAGGAGGCAGAGGTGGGAGAATAGCTGAATTTGAGGTTTGCCTGGGTTATATAGTGAGCTCAGGGCCAGCCTGAACTAGAAAGTGAGACCCTGTCTCAAAAAAATTAATATATATATATATATATATACATAATATATTATATACACACACATATATATATATATACACACACAAACTGCAATACTTTACATAAATGTTTAATTCAAGCTAGTGTTTCATGCATATTGAAGGTTAGGATATTCTTTCACCTTTGAAAAAGTTAAATGAGGAGGTGATAAATATAAAAATAGTCAACCTATGGTGAAGGAAGGAGAATTAGGACTGATGTAGAGAAGGCACCTACAAAGGTAGAACAGAAGAGAGCTAGATAGCTGAAAATAATAGCATTAAAATGAAATCAGTTACTTTCCATTAAGACAACTTGAACAGTTCCTTGAAGGTATTTGAAGGAAGTGCAAAGCCTTGCCCATCCCAGACTCAGTTGGAAAAACAGAAAGAGTTTGTTTGATTAAGAAAATTCATGACACTTTGTTCCAGAAGGGTCTCTTAGGAAATTGATTGACCGGGATTTAATTGCAAGTCCTCATGTAAGTATGTGGAGGCCTCTGCAGTTGTGATCCAGAGACCCGCCTAATGCTTCAGCTGGCAGCAGACCTTTTCACCATCCATATGGTGATGGTTTTATAGGCATGCAGAATGTAAGTATATGGTATTAGTGTGATTTCCACCTAGCTTTCAAAATAGGGTCTGGGCAGCCAGTTTCCCTAAAAGCAATATGTGAGAATGAAGCCAAGAGAACGAAGCCTTAGGAAGTTGGAGAAGCTGGGAATGTTGAATATCTGCTGATATTATTATATTTCTTTTTTATTTTTATAGGAGCTCACAGCTAAGAATTATTCTGAGTCTCAGAGGAGACTTTAGAGTAGATTTTCAGAAACTGTGAAGCTGTTTAGACTTCACCAACTCTTAGAGATGGCCTCAATGTATTATTCTTATGAGATTTTATGAACTATGAGTATTTTCAGAGGCAGGACTCAATAATCATATGAAAATATGCCAAATCTCCCTAATCATTAGGGAAATGCAAATCAAAGCCATAATAAAATTCCATGTAAAAATGAAAAAAGTAAATGAGTGAGGAATTTTAGAAATTAAACTCCTTATGCACTTGGGAGAGAATTTAAAAGTTATATGAATTATGAAAGTCATGATAGTTTCTTATTTCTTTAAAATATTAGCAATGTATTACTTTATCAGCCAGAAATTATACACACACACACACATATATGAAACAAAAATGCAATAACAGTTTTGTTTCATATATGTGTGTGTGTGTGTATATATATATATATATATGAAACAAAAATGCAATAACAGTTTTGAAAATATTTGTATACTTATTTTCACATGAGTTGGTTGATGACAGTGCATTTAGAAAAATATCATCAACTTTAGAGCTGAGACACGTAGCATAGGTAAAGTTGGATAATAAAACTCATATGTAATTTAAATGAGGAAAGGGGATTGCTAGTGTGCTATTATTCTCACTATTGTTAGTGAAGAAAGGGTGCCAGCAGAGGTCACCTACAAATTGAAAGTTGAATTACACAAGAGAATTAGAAATAGGTTGAAATGAAGACTAATTTCTGTCAATGAGGAATAGACTCAATCCCAGAATTTGTAAAACAAACCTGTGTACATCAACAGATGCATGTGAATAAGTACGGTATGTATGTCCAAAGGAATATCATGCAACTTTAAAAAGTGATAATATTGATATATGCTACGACATGAATAAATCCTGAAAACATTATGTTAAATACAATATACCAATCATAAATGAGTAGATATTACACAATTCACTTTTATGAAATACTTTGTCACATAATCATGGACAAAAATAAAATAATCACTTCCAAGGACAGCAAGGAGAAAATGACCATTGTTACTGTGTGTAGAATTGCAGTTTATAAATAAAGCATTATGGTGATAGATGGTGCTAATGTTTGCATATTATTTCATTGTGTACTAATGAAGCATACATTTTGAATGGATTAGAATGCAGTTATATTTTATTATGTATATTTTAGGAGAATAAAAATTGGAGAGTAAGTCATAGAACATAAAAAAATGAATTTAATGTGTAAGTTAAAATATAGTATGCAGTTATTATGAGAAATATCTTCTCCGTTCTCTGCATATTTCTGCAAAATTTCTCTATTAAAGGCTACCATTTGGAGAAATACCTTGCTTAATTTACTGCTTCATACCTAGAAAAATACATTGTGAGACTTTTAATTTGCTACAAAATATAAAGCATTGGTCACTGCTACAGACAGTAAAACAGACCAAGTGCATCTTCCCAAGGGAAACAGGGATGTATTATAAACCCACTATTGGAAACATTATATACAAAATTACTATTATGTGATGAAAATCTTGGTTCCTGCTAAAAGGAAAGATAGTATATGGGGTTATGTTTAAAAAACTCAAGTAAGAACGCTTTGGAAAGAAGAAAATGCAGTGGAAAACACTATGCAGTTGTTAACATCCATAGAATTCTATAATACAAGTAAATAATCAATGTATGTAAAGTAGAAAAACTGATAATTTAGAAAATCAGTAGATTATGAAGTAAAATATACCAGGGGGAATACAATCTATACTATAAAAGTAAGACATACATTTATTGAAGGAATGAAGGTAAACTGTCCCAGGCAAGAAGAGACACAATAAATTACATAACTCATTTAGTAATAAATGTTTTATGTTAAATCATTAACTGTAACAAATGAAGTACATTAATGTATGTTGCTAATAATAGAAAATATGATGAAGTATCAATGGGAAATTATTTGTAAGTTAAAAAAAACATAACTCTTACTGAATCTGTTTAATAACTTAACCAATTAATACTCTTCTATGAGCACCAAAAATCAAAGTAAATAGAATCCTTTAATTATAAATAGTATGAACCAAACTATAAATGCATTTAAAATGAGCATAGGAGAATTAGGTTCTATTTTTAATATTCCCATTTTTAGGGTTCACAGGTAAATTTGTGATCATGGTATCTCCCCTGCCAGGTAAGTATCACAGGTAAATTTGTAAAGAAATAATAGATACTGTTAAATTGGATAAACTTGGACAATCTAAAGAAGTAACAAATTCAAGGCAGAAAATAAATGGTGTACTTTCACAAAAGGTAACTAAAGAATAGTGATAGTAAATTAGAGGCACATCAGTAAGGGTACTTTCAACTGAACTTTACTAACAAAAATACTAGAAAAAATAGTGACAGAGACTATTTGAATCAACAGTTTAATGATACTCGTAAAGACAAATTTAAAATCGCATTCACTGGCAGAGAAATTCTCTGTTTTTGTGACTCTGAGAAACACTTTCTGCTCTCCCTAATTTATTGATCTAGTGTTTGGCTGGGTCACATGTCCATGTCTCAAAAAGAATGACTGTGGTGAGAAGTTGGTGGACTATGGTGGGTTTAGAAAAATATCACTTTACCTTAGAGCTGAGACACGTTACCATAGGTACAGGTGGATAACAAATTTTGTATATAGCTTAAATGAGGAAAGGGGATTGTTATTGTGCTAGGAACCATAATGCCCACTACTGTTAGTGGTGGAAAGGTGTCAGCAGAGTCACACACAAAGTGAAAGTTGAATTATGCAAGGGAATTAGAGATAGGTTGAAATAAAGACTAATTTCTGTCAACAAGAAAGAAAATGGGTGGGTTTTTAGCAGCCCCGGAAAAAAGTAGCACAGGGAATGTAAAGAGGACCCAGAGTGATACGAAAGAAAGTTGGAGATGAGGGAAAATGTACAAGAAGCCACAGGATTTTATTCTCATTGTAACAGGAATTGAGTGGAAAATTTGAAGCAGGATGATGATAAGAGCTGACATGTATTTCAGAGTTCACTCTGGGTGCTTTGTGAAAATAGTCTCCAGTCCCAAATATAATTGCCTGCATGAAAGCAAAAAGCATTTATCGGGGAACTGAGCATATTCAGAAACTAAAAAGAAAACATGGTTCTTCTGCAATTTAGTTCAATTTACTCTTTTCCTTTTCTTCCTCTTCTTCCTTCTTCTTTCTCTTCTTCTTCCTTTTCTTCTTCCTGTTCCTTTTCTTCTTTTTCTTCTTCTTCTTCTTTTTTGCTAATATCATTTTCCCTGTAGTTGTCAACTAAAAGCCTATAGTAATAATAAAAATGAATTGAAGAAATTGGTGTTGAAACTCTAAGCACACAGGTCTTCACTTTTTTAACGTAAGTTAATTTTTGTTAATATATTTAGTTTTATAACTCACTTTTGTATGCCTCAGCAGAAGTGTCATCTCTATGGAAAACACAAGCAGTTGCCTCTCATGCTTATACAGTGATTTGGATTTTAGCTAAACAGCTCACCCAAGTCACAGAGACTGCTTTGATCATCCGCTCTTAATTACAGGAGCACGTCAGCATCCTACAATTTGACAATGATGCTAAAATGACTACTTTAATATAATTTGATTTTTTATAAAGGTTCTAAACCAGAAATCTACTGTCTGTAAAACAACGAGGAGAAACGGTTTCTCTTCTAAAAAAAAGTAGATAACCTTCTTGTGGCCAGAAGTGATGATGAAAGCTATGTCATTTCGAAGGCTCTCATTTGTCTTTTAGAATGAGATTTAAACAAGACAGTGCTTTGGGATACAATTTTAGTTGTCTTAAAATTATTTTTCATAAAGTACACTTAATTTTTTCCTTTATTGAGCTTATTGATTTATGAAAAAATTTTCTTTGTTAATGCAAATTCTAAAGTCAGATTGTGTAATCACAAAAATCTTAAAACAATTCATTATAAGCTTCTTTTTAATGAAAAGTAAATCATTTAAAATTGTTATTAATACAAAATATACTTTGAAATATATTTTAATATTAAAGTGACATAAATTTTAGATCACCCAAAATAAACTCATAAATCAAATGATTTTAGTAAGATAATAATCAGTAAGATAATAATGGCTTAATTCATACTAATTTAGATGCATAATTTAATAAGTAAAGTATGCACAACAAATATTTCTCAAAATACAAATATTCTGAACAGACACTAGGGTGAATATTTTGTACATAGCTAAACTTCCTAGGCTTTTCATACAACATAACTTTTTTCTATCACTGAAGTTGTTAGAAATTTAGACTTCAATTTAGACTTCTCCATTTTAATGTTTATGACCAAATGATTTGTCTTTATTTCCATATACAGTTAAATGTGTGATGATAAAAAGTAATGAAGGAAACACAAGGTGATTAAGAATGAGTAGATGTAATGGACAAATCTATTAATTGCATATGTATGCACATGTTATAATGAAACATATAGTAATAGAAACAGTTGCAAAATATTCCTAAACTGCACAGATATTTTCATATACCTGCTATTTTTAAAACTGTTCCACTTTTGATATTTGCCATTAATTTATGAAGATCATCAGATGCATTCATTTTACTTCATTGTGATCTTTTCAGTTAGAGTTAGACTTCATTTACCCACAGTCATATACCAACTCAATAAAACATAGCATGATCTGAGAATTAATTTTAATCTTTTGAGCTGAATCACTTAAAACTTTGGTTTTAAGTATAAAATATGAGTGACAATACTTCTTTAGTAAAATAATTTTATAATGATCACTCTATTTATAACTTCAGAATAATGCAGAAATGGCCTTTAATCCCATGTTATTTTCAAGTGGTAAAATGTCAAGAATTTGATGTCAAAGAGACTTGCCTGACCAAAAATTTCCCATGCTTAATGCATTGGCCATCTACTCCTCAGAAGCTTACCTAACCTATTTTACTGAACTTTTTAAAAAAAATTCTGTTACTTGGGAGCAGATCCTAAACACTGTGGTCAGTGAAGAAATGGAACAGAATGCATTCATATTAGAATGGAAGGAATAAAATTATCTCTGCTTTAAATGCATGATTTCCTAAGTAGACACTGTCAGGAGCATCAATAAAAATTAATTCATAGATTTAGCAGTGAAAATTGAGTTTTGTAAGACATTTTCGCCAATGTTCCAAAATCAAATGTAATTTTTATGCTGATAGTTATCATTTGGAACTCACTTGTCTTATGTAATAGTTAAAGTAGGAACCCCCAAAGCATAAACTGTTTACCAGTAAGTACAAGAAAATGCATGCAATTTATTGGAATTGCAGACTAAAAGCATCCATGAAAGAAGTCAAAGAAAATTTAATAAGTGAAGAGATACGTTTTGTTCATTGTTTGGAAGACTCAATATTGCTGCTTTACTATAAAATGATTTATAATTATTTGAATTTTCCAGCAAACAACAAGAGAATATTATAATTCTGTACAATTCCATGAAATCATTTTAAATTTGTTTGCAAACTGAAGTAACTCTAATTGCTAAATATTTTTTGTAAAAAAACCCAAACATAATTAAATGGATCTTCCCCTGAATTCAAGAAATACTATCAAAATTGTTAAAAACTACCACATGGAATCAAAGAAGAAACACAAAAATCAGTGGAACATAGTGGAAAATAAATTTTAAATACTTGCAATGCTGCAAATGATATTAATGGAATGACAATTCAGTAGAGAAAAGACACTCTTCGACAAGAAGTGCTAGGACAAGTGGTCATCAATATGGAAGAAAATAAAATTTCACATACATTTTTTCTATACCTTACAATACAATCTGTAGTGTAAAAGATTTTTCAATATTAATAGTGATCTCCCTACAAAATTTGTAATGGTTTAGACATAGCTACATGATGATCATTCCTTTATATGCTACTGTATGTTTTTAGTACTTAAAATTGGAAATAATGCGTGAAGGGTTAAAATTATTATTCCCTTTATTATTCAAAATTTTGTTAACATTTTCTCCTAAGTACCACTAATTTCCATATGAGAATAAAATATTTTTAAAAGCCATATTAGCATTTAACCTATATAGAGTAAAATTCACAGTTTTTAGGGTAGAATGCAGTGACTTTTTTGTCAATTACATTAAGTGGTACAAGAAATAATAGCATCAAAATTAGACATATTTCCTAACTGAAACAAATCCCCTCCTACTTTACTGAAAGTAACCTTCACCCAGGCATTTCATGAGCAACTAATCAATGTTCTGTACCTATAGTTTTCCATATGAAGTTTGTGTGTTGTAATTAAGCTACTGATCTGAGTTTGACACTCTCAGTTACATAACTCAGCTTTACTTTTTTTTATCACTGTTGACTAATATAACATTGTGTAGTTATAACACTATCTGTTTATTCCTTTTTGAGTTTGGATTGTTTCTTGGCATTTTTTTATCAAAAAGATAATATACCATAAACTTTTACTTATATTTCTTGTGTGAATGTTAATTTTAATGCATCTTAGATCTGCACCTAGGAATGGGATCACAGGACCATGTTTTAAATGCATATCTAATTTAACAAGGTTTCTAAATTATTTTTCTGCCTTTTAAATGTTAAGATTGTCAAATGTAATTCGGCCTGGTCTGGTTACCGTGCCATCTCTGTAATCCGATGGCCTTGGAAAGGTAAGTGGTGACGCAGGATTAATATGGCAGACGGGGCTCCGCATGGTAGTAAACTTCTATTTAATTCTCTCCTTGATCATGGGAAACTCCCAGCATTCACATAGGATGCCTTGGGATGTGATTGGATAGAGGGCAGGCACAGTGCTTAGAGCAGAATATGATTGGTTTGCATGACCTGCGTCACCTATGTCACCTGGGTCTTGCTGTGTCTGCGCGTTGCTATGGTTTCTTAAAGGGTCACTACCTCTTTTTTGTCTGCCAGGAGAGAGACAGGATTTTGCTACAGTCAAAGTGTAGTTTTTAAGTAAACTGTAAATTTATTCATGCAATGGATAAAACATTTAAAAAGAGTTTCATTACACTGCACCTTCAACACTCTTTGTCATTTTTAGTATTACTTTGTTGTCATATTTTCCTGTCATATAGTAGCTATGCGTTAGTATTGAAACCATTGTAGTCTCCACTTACTCTTCTTTGAGTGTTAATAATATTTATTATCTCTTCATGGATTTATTTGCCTTCAGTACATCATGAGTGAATATCTATTGAAATATATTGCCTATTATTTACGGTTTATTTTTTTTATCAGATATGGTTTTAAAATAGTAACACACATGGGCTGGAGGGTTAGCTCAGTGGTTCCGGTGCCTGTTTCGCAAGCACAAGGTCCTGAGTTCGATCCCCGGTAACCACATACAATGCTGGGCGTGGAGACTCACGCCCACCAGCAATCAATACTACATACCACATACCACAGTGCCAGGTGTGGTGGTGCACGCCTGTAATCTCAGCACTCAGGAGGCAGAGGCAGGAGGATTGCTGAGTTCAAAGCTTGCCTGGGCTACATAGTGAGCTCAGGGAGAGCCTGAGCTACAAAGTGAGACCCTGCCTCAAAAAAAAAAAAAAATAGTAACACACATAAAGATCATTTTGGGTCTCAAGTAAACAAGACTACAATCTATTGTAAATGAATCCCTTCTTACATTTCCAAATTTTGTTTAAAATTTGAGTAAAAACAATTCTGTAATAAAGAATTCATGATTCATACTTTCAAAAACTTATAGAATTGTTTGCAGATCTTCCTGGCTTCATTTCTGAAAGTGTAAGTATTGTCACATCATGGTTTGAGTGGCACTTTGAAAACTGTCAGTACTGCTGCCATATACCTACTTAGTACTGTACAAACTGATTTGACAGGTGTTGAACTTGCTGTGACTAATATGTCTATAGATGTACCTCATGGTGTACTGCTGTCTCTTCAGTAAGAATGTTAATAAATTGAATTCATTTCATGTACATTTACTTCAGATCTTAGCAGGAACAGATGTATAGAGGAAAAAAAACAGGATTTAGAATAGAAATATTAGGGCTCTGAAACTGATACTATTATATACAAAAATAGTAGTTGGTGTTGGTTAACCTTAGTTTTATATGTAAAATGAATGTACTATTATTTATTTTATAGTATTATCATGCATTTTATACACTACATATATGTTCAACTAGGAGTAGAGTTTGTCATGTGTATTTATTGTGAATGCATGCAAACTTTGCCTCTGACTTCATTAGATTTTTCATTGACTGTGTTTACTTTTAATGAAGATATAGGTAAAATCATATGTTTATCAAATGCCTCCATAAATTGGTTAATACAATATACTGCAGAGGGTGCATTTTCTTTAATAACAAAATTCATTCCCTTTGTTTCAGACCTCTCGGTACTTCCTAAGATCCTCATCCCCCTCTTTCTCGTATTATGTCCTGCAGTTTTCACTCTCATACTCACATACTGATAAGATTTCTCCCTTCTCATTCTTTTCTCTGCCAAACAGTGAGAATAATTAAGTGGGCAATGGGTAATTTTTGCTCAAAAACCACTATGATTTTTCTGTAAATTGTACATTTTCCTAGGAAACTATTTAGCTATGTTTTTATTTCTACTATTCTCTTCAACATACAAATGAAAATAGAGACAAAATTATGTCTGTATTTGTGTGTAGGTGTGTAAACCCTATTTGAATCACTTAAACTATATACAATTTCTAGAGCTATATGAAAATTATGTGAGAAACATCAAACCACACAAATGAGGTTTTATTTCCCTAAATATCTGACTTCTGAGCAATCATTAGCTAAATATTCATTTAGATTTTTTTCACAATACTTAACTTGTTAATACTTTAACTTGAATCTTCCATTTAGAAATATACATGAAACAACTCTCATTTCTGTGTTAGTACATTGCAAAGCACACAGAATATTTCCAGGGAGAAATTAGAGGGCTACGGATGCTTCCTGAAGAAAAAGAATGATCCAGGAAAGAAGTTACAACAAAGGGGGAAGTTGTGAAAAGAAACAAGGAAGGTCATAAACTCTCTGCTTAGAATGTTTACTTGTGTTCAACTAATGTTCCCTCTTCTTTCCCCAAGTCTAGTTGTTATGTCCACCACTTACACGTACATTATATAAGCCTGTGAGGTTCTAAAAACTTTGCTATCAGCCACCAGTTGGTAGTTCAGCCAGTTACTTAGCTGTCAATGATTCTATTGTCCATGATTATTAGCCATCTGCTGGTGATCGGCTGTCAGCCATCTGGTGGTAGAACCTTTGTCTGTCCACAATTGTGCTCCCGGCCAGTCTCCTTCCCCAACGAGGGAAGAACTCATCAGTCATTGCTTCATTTTCTTGTATTTTCCTCCTGGGAAATGTCACTTCATCATTTCAGATTCCATAGGACAACGCTTTTGAGCACATTTTTCCTAATTAGTTGTAAAACCTAATATAACTGAATGTTATCTTGGCATAAATATATTTGAGGAAGGAAATTAAGGGGTACACTCAGAATACCCGCCAAACTATGGTGCAGACAGTGAAAAGGATTTATTCCTTCATTAATTCCCACTCAAGCCTATATAACTCAGAGCCAATCAGCTCACATATTTGAATCTTCACTCAAATAGGGATGGTCTGGTATTTTGTTTTAATACCATTTCTTTTTCCTTTCAGGGTCAAACTACAGATGTCTTACTTCTCAGAATAATTGTAATCATTGAGAGATAACTCATGTTACCAATGTTTTATATGTTTCTATTGGAAGTTGCTATTAAATCACCCAGTCACAAACAGTGTCAAAGGTATGTATGATTATTCTATTAAAAATGTATCTATATGTGAGGTAGATATATATTAAGTATTCAGAGATTAAACTGACCATAAAATATTCATAGATTATTATTAAACGTTAGGATATTAGACAGAAGGTTGACTATCTGGTATTCAGTAATTAGATATTAGATATTCAGGCTTTACATTGATTATCTCCTTCCTCCTTTTATAATTTGACAGATTTTGGGTTCATATCAGTTCCTATCACACAGAAAGCTATCAACTTTATTCAGACTATATATAATAATACATATGCTTGTAATGATTGAACTACAACATTAACATCTTATGGAGCACATTAAGGTACGATTTGTAATATAATATAATTATTAGAAGAGAGCCTGCTTTTCTCCTGTGATAAGAAATCTTAGCCTTTCCTAAGTGACAGAGTTCTCATTTAGAAGATTTAATTTAAAATGTAACATAAAGGTATCATTCAATGTATATCTATGTGTATAAATACAATTTAACTTAGA
Source organism: Thryonomys swinderianus (assembly GCA_004025085.1). NCBI lineage: Eukaryota > Metazoa > Chordata > Mammalia > Rodentia > Thryonomyidae > Thryonomys > Thryonomys swinderianus. The sequence goes on along the minus strand of PVIC010012355.1, from coordinate 7,376 downwards.
ATAATACTATATGATATCACATGATTTTGTGTTTTTTAATTTTGTAGAGTATGGAACAAAATGAGAGAAAATAAAAAGAAGTAAATCAAGTGAATAACTTTTAAGGTTGATAATAAATCTTTTCAATATTGTTTTAAATGTAATTATATATCAGAAGAAAATGAAGTGATTGCATATAATTTTTCTACTACAGAGAAATTAGAAATTCATATATATTTGATTATTTTGCAAAGTCAGATTTTTATGATTTGAACAAGAAAAATATCACTAGGATACTTGTTCATTTATTTGTTCTAGGAATTAGGTATAAATTAAGAGAAATGGCGAGCATGTATGATTTTCAGTATGTCATAACTGCTTTAGATATAATATGACTGAAAGATAACCATTGAATTAGATTTCATTTCCAAAATTGTATTCTTCCCTGCATCTTGTTCCCTGAGGAAAAATCTGATCTCTTCTCAGTGTGAGACCACCATTCTATATTCAGATTTTCCCCTTAGCTACAGTTTCAAAAGAGACCCAGAAAGACAGATGGTGGCTTAGCTAATATACTAACTTTTAAAAAGTAATTAGAAGTACCCAAATAGAGAATTAATATTTTCTAAAAATAGTTTAAATAGTAAAATTCTATAAATATTCATACCAAAATGAGAGCAATGCAACTTTAAAAGTTCTTTAAATGATCAAGTAATAAAACAAATGCAAACCATTTCAAATTCTGATTTTCATTATAATGGTGATTTAAAGAATATACTTTCTCTATTTGTATATAGTTAGAATATCCAAAGTTACCAAATTTAGAAAAGGAGAGAGAAAATGCATACCCTGAGATATTGTGCCAATCATTTTTCAGTTTTAAAATTAGTGCCAAGAAAATTTGCAGATCGTTTTGGAAATTTAAGAGAAATATTCTTAATAGAGGGAAAATCCAGGCTGATGTTAAGGAGACAATTCTTTCCACTTGGAAATAAAAAAACTCTTGAAAGAATGATTTGATTTCTCACAAACTAGTCAAAAGTAGTAGCAAGTCACATCTTTAAAAAGATTTACACATGCAGAAACAAATGCACACACAATGAATGAAGTGTAATATATGAATGTAGATTAACTTAGAGAAGGAGTTCACCTATATTTTGTAGACTCCTTGAATGTTAAAGTTCATTTCTTCCTTTTGAAAGAGTAAACTATGATTAAAATATGTAAAACTAACTTTAATGATAATATAAATGTGGCATTACAAACCAATTTATACTGAGATTTCTTCAAGTAAAAATCAACAAACTAAAATGAAAAATAAATCTAACAAAATTATTTTCCTTAAAAGTGCATAGACTACATAAAAATGGTCTGTTATAAAGATATTATTATTGATACTCATAAAACAAAAAATATGAAGATGACTCTGACAGTTCAACATACATGAAATGCTACATTATATGTAAGTATTCTTGAACCTTTAAAAATTTTCAATAATAACCTAATTATAAGATAGTCCAGTATGTTAGAATAGCTGTTCATTAGTTATTAGACTTTGGGCAGATACATTTTTGTGTTTTATTTTTATTCTGTGCTTTAATTTTTAAAATGTTAAAAGTTGTTTATCAGTTATTGGTATCTTAAAACAATATTTACCCAGTAGATTTTGATACATATGTTTTCTTTTTAATTATTTTTAGCGAATCCTAACTCTTGTAAATGTTGTTGCAGGAACTTAAGGCAAGCAGTTTGAATGACCTGACATCCTTTTTTGATTGTTGTTAACACACAATCTTGGCAAAACTGAGACAGTGTGTAATCAATATGAATAACTCTCCTTGCATTACACATATGATGGAGGATTTAAAGACTAGGTTTACACAGAACCTATTATCTAGTTGTTGATTGATCGTGCTTAGAAAAAAACTGTAGATTTACCTTATTTTTCTAACTACATTTTTTTCTGAACAACAGAAGTGGTTACACATAGTATTACATTTTTTTCTTTTTACTGATTTGATCTATTCTGAGACTAGATCTGCTCTTAGTGCCTAATTATATAAAAGATAACAAATATCTTTAAGGCTGTACTAAATATTCTGTACTTATTAAAATATTTCTGAATATCTGGAGAGAATTTATTTCCAATGTTTGTGTGTATAAATTCAGCTTCAAGAAGCACTGTGGTTTATTAGGAAACAAGCAGAATCCTGGTAGAGGAGAGGCACACAGTGTCTTCTCCTTACTGTACAATGAAAGCATTGTTTACCCCCAATTCCCCAGATGCAATGTTTCATCTCAACACAATTTTATTATACTGCTACTGCAGTGAAAAAAAGCTCAGCATATTTTATATTGATTAGATGGAAATGTGTTTGGTAGCCTAAAGTCTAGCTTTGCATGGCATGGCACCTTATTACTTCCACCACTACCAAGAGATGAAATAGAAATGCTAACAGTAGCATTTTATTACAACAGCAATGGTCATTAAAGCAGATCATTACCATTAACACCTGTTTTAAATTGTTAACATGTTTCACAAGAGTTGTGAAGATATAACTTCAAAAAATTTTACCTAAATGAAGAGGAATGAGGAGGAATAAGATGGCTGGAAATTTTAAAATTTTCTGCACCTGTCTAAAAGTCTTTGTAGAGCGTTTAGCACCATGAAACCTCAGTGGTGGAGAAAACAGGGACGATGTGGACAGCAAGCAGTCCCGTCAGGGCAAGACTGCATCAAGACAACCCATTCTGTCAGGTGCTGAATTCCCACGTAACACACAGGAGGATACTATGGAGAGGGCAGCCTAGTGTTGTGTGCATGAAAGCAACCTGAATGGTGAATTTAAAAAGTTATAATACCTCTGAAGACCAGGAGTGAATACCAAAGCTGCAGCTACAGTGGCGCTATACCCTCCCCTACCCCCAGCTTCCTCTTCCTCAATCATTAGCAAGGAGTAAAACACCTTCGAGAACCTGGGAGCCATTCTCACTGTAAGAATCACATAATCAGAGTTACTCCATGTTATCTGACCTCCCACACCACCCCTGGGCACACAAAGCCTTGGGAATGTGACCTTTTACCTAACTAACTGCACACCGCCCTTGTACAACCTCACCTGCACAAACATTCCCAAAAGATGAAACAATCTCCCTCTATGTATGGGATGTATTGTAAAGATAGTTGTAAATTATAAAACTGTATGTTCTGTTAAGATAGCCAGACTTTGTCCTGTAGCTGTGGTCTGCAAAGATAATGATGTGATTGCCCTTTACCCCATTCCTGTATCCACCAGTTTTCCCTGTAAAGACCCCTCACAGCTTCAGTTTGGTGCTTCATTTCACTAGGAAGTGGAGACCCCACACGTGAATTAACTTCCACCTCTTATTTCTGTTGTGTGTCCCACTGAGAAATTATATCTGGCTCTGTGGCATTTCACGCACGGTTCCTTTTCTTTACTCTACGAAGGCTCCATATTCTTTCACATTAGTGCCTTCACTTTATTTCCTTGGCATATTGAACATTGAAATCAAATTCCTTTTATTTCCAATTGTGGGCTTGTGTTTTTGCTGTCTTCTTGAAACAAATCTCTTTTTATTAACAAAAAAGGAAAAGAAAATCCTCCTGCAATTTCTTTTTCCTGCCATTTATGCCCTCGTCTTTATTGACATTTTATCTTCTGTTTCATGTCCCTAGGCAGTGACCTTTTGCAGTGTCATATTACTCCCTTCCCAGGGTGGCTTAAAAGGGCAGTAGAGACTTATTTGGCTCAGAGAATCTGCAGTTTGGCAAGGTAGGCCATGAAAGGCTCATTCTTTCCATGGAGTGCCAGTGCCAGTGGTCAACATGGAATTGAGGATCTTTATCTAAGATTCCATCTGCCTAGTATGTTCAGCCTCTTGTCCATTAGACTCTCATTCTTTGCCAGAAGTTCTCTCCATGGTACCAACTGGATTTCCTGGGAGCCTTATGATGGGTTCACAAATTCAGTAGCAGAAATCTAAAACCTGTCTTTTTTTCAGATGGGCTGAATGTTTCCCCATCTGTTGAGGCTTGAAATAGCAAAATGGCAACACAACACCGCTATTATCACATTTGAATGATTAAGCTATCACGGAGCCCACAGGGATTACAGTTCACAGGCTATTTCTTTTAAATAAGACATCTCATAGCATTTTCATTCTTTATCTAACACAGTCCACTTACCGGTCACACAGTACCTCCTTTCTTTCCTGATGCTTAAAGTGCATTCTTCCTGGCAAAGGACAGCCCAAATTTCATCTTCCTGCACCTAGGATCTTGTCACTTAAATCAAGTCTGGAAGTGGCTGAGCCTTTGGGTAGAGGATATATTAATATAAATCAATTATTCATGACATGAATTAAAGAGAATTGAAAAGTACATGTTGGTCAAGGATTTCTGCGAATTCCAGATCTTGCCATGTTACAAGCTGCCAGTTCTTTGTGCAGGCTTTCCCTGGGTAACTCTTTGTAGTTGGTAACTTGGCCCTATGATATTTCTCTTCCTTCTCCTAAGTCATTTTCTTTCCTAAAATAAACTGGGCTATCATTTTAACCTGTTTCTTGTCCACAAAAGTTATGACATTCAAAAATATCTTTTAAAAAATATATAGTTCTTCTTCCCTTCTACTACAAAAAAGTTAAATGCCACAGATTTTAAATTGCATGGATTTCTTCCATGGTAGCATATCACTTCAAGAATAAAATCACTCTGGTTATTTATGACCATATTAAAAATATAATTTCAAAAATGAGTAAACAAAATTGAATTGGATCATTCATTTGCAGTTTGGGTGGCTTTTCTCAAAGGTAAGGACAGTTTCTCAATGTGCTTCTGATTGGACAGTTTGACAGAACTCAGAGAAATCCTGTGAAAATGTCTCCCACACAACATGAGACACAAGACTTAGCTGATCTCTCTGAACTCAGCCAGTGTTCTAATGGCAATTCTGTCTTTCTACACGGTGCTCAGTGAAGATTTGGGCTTTCTGTGGTATACTAGCCACTTTTCAAAACTGAGTTTTTAAAAAATTTTTTATTGATACAATTTATATACATCTCAAAATCACACATAACATCAGGGAATTTGTACCAAGATACAAAACAAGTTAATTCTCATTTTTACCCATATCCCTACCCACCCATACCTTCCCACCCCCTTTATACATGCTTTTTAAATTTTCTTTCAGAATCATATTTATTCCTTCACCTCATTACATTCCCACACCAAATTTCCTTTGGAAACTTCCGATTCTACAAAAACTGTCATACTTTCTAGAGCTCATTTGCATCTACAGGTGCTCATATCAAAAAAAGATCCGGTATTTGCCTATCTGTAATCTATTTATTTCACTTGTTAGTGTGTCCTCCAGGTGTAACCATTTGCACCTAAATGACTCAATCTTCTCATTCTTCATGGCAGAATAATACTCCATTTATAAAAAAAAACACATCATCTTTATTCACTCTCCAGTTGATGGACATTTGGCTTGTTTCCAAGATTGAGCTATCACAAACTGAGCTGTTATGAACAAGGGTGTACTTCTGTCTTTCCAATGTGATTTTTAAAAATTCTTTTGGGTATATTCCTAGCAGGGAGATAGCCGGGTCAAATGGGACCCCTAGTCCTAGTTTTCTGAGAAATCTCCACATGGACCTCCATAATGGTTGCACAAGTCTACAATCCCACCAACAGTGGAGAAGGGTTCCTTTCTCCCCACAACCTCATCAGCATTTATTGTTGGTTGATTTTGTAATAGTAGCCATTCTTTGTGGAGTGAGATGAAATCTCAGTGTTGTTTTCATTTGCGTCTCTCAAATGACCAGTGATGTTGAGCATTTCTTCATATGCTTCTTAGCTGCTTTGACTTCCTGCCTCTGAGAGGTGTCTGTTCATTTCAGATGCCCATTTTTGGATTGGGTCTTTGAACTTGGGGAGGCTGATCTGTTTAAGTTCTATATATATTGTAGATAAAACCCTTTTGTCTGATAAACAGCTAGTAAAGATTTTTTCCCATGTTGTTGGTTGTCTTTTAGCAGTGCCAGTGACTTCTTTTGCTGTGCAAAAGCTTTTCAGTAGGATGAGATTCCATTTGTTGATTCTTTCTGCTACTTCTCATGCTATAGAGGTTTTATTCAGAAAGTTTCTGCGTAAGCCAATGTCTCCAAGAATTTTTCCTAACCTGTTTTCCAGCAGGCTTATTGTTTCTGTTTAAATGTTGAAGTCTTGTATCCATTGTGAATTTAGTTTTGTGCATGGTGAAAGAGATAGGTCTAGCTTTACTTTTTGGCAGGTTAAAGCCCAGTTTTTCCAGCAACATTTGTTAAAGAGACTGTCTTTCCTCCATTGAGGGTGTTTGGCTTCTTTTTCAAAGATAAGGTGGCTTAGTGTATCCGGAGTTGTTTCTGGATCTTCTAATCCATTCCACTGGTCCTCGGGTCTGTTACTTTGCCAGTACCATGAAGTTTTTATCACAGTGGCTTTATAGCAGACTTTTAAATTGGAGATTGTAATACCCCTGCCATGTCTTGGTTGCTTAGAATAGCTTTTGCTATTCTAGGTTTCTTGTGGTTCCAGATGAATTTTTGTATTATTTTCTCTAGCTCTGTGCAGTATAGTGTTGGAATTTCAATTGGAATTGCATTGAATCTGTATAGCAGTTGTGGGAGTATAGCCATTTTGATGATGTTGGTTCTCCCTACCCAGGAACAAGGGATGTCTTTCCACTTTCTGATTTCCTTTTCTATCTCAGTTTTCAGAGTCCTATAGTTTTCATAGTAGAGGTCTTTCACTTCCTTTGTTAGGTTGATTCCTAGATATTTCATTTTTCTGGGTGCTACTGTGAAAGGGATTGTCTCCCCAGTTTCTCTTTCACTGAGCCTGTTGTTTGTGTAGACAAAGGTTGTTGATTTTTAAGCATTGACCTTGTATCCAGCAACACTACCAAATTTGGTAATTAAGTCTAGCAGTCTTTTGGTTGAGTTTCTAGGATCTTCTAGATAGAGTATCATATCATCAGCAAATAATGCCAGTTTAACTTCTTCCTTTCCTATCTTTATTCCTTTTATATCTTTGTCCTGCCTGATTGCTATGGCTGTTTTCAGCACTATATTGAACAAGAGTGGTGACAACGGGCATCCTTATCTCATTCCTGATCTTAGTGTAAAAGGTTTCAGCTTTTGCCCATTGAGTATGATGCTGGCTGTTGGTTTCTCATAAATAGCTTGTATTAAATTGAGATAAAGTCCATCAATTCCAATTCTCTGTAGGGTTTTGATCATAAATGGGTGTTGGATTTTGTCAAATGCTTTTTCTGCATCTATTGAGATAATCATATGGTTTTTGTCCTTGAGTCTGTTAATATAGTGTATTACAT
>PVIC010012354.1:0-39807 GCA_004025085.1 Thryonomys swinderianus | reverse complement strand
GCAAGGTCCTGAGTTCGATCCCCGGTAACCACATATAATGCTGGGTGTGGAGACACGCTCACCAACAATCAACACCGCATACCACAATGCCGGACGTGGTGGCTCACGCCTGTCATCCCAGCACTCGGGAGGCAGAGACAGGAGGATTGCTGAGTTCGCGGCGGCTTGCCTGGGCACCATAGTGAGCTCAGGGCCAGCCTGAACTACAAAGCGAGACCTTGTCTCCAAAAGCAAAAAAAAAAAAAAAAAAAATTGACTGTAAACTACTGACCCTGCAATTCTTTTCTATGACAGGCAAAATGCTCAGTAATTATGTATTAATAATACTCTTCATCATTTCCTATATCCAAAGGAAAAAGGTGTTGAAATGGTTCAAAAAATGCTTCTGCTGCCGAGGGGATTTAGCTCAGTGGACGGCATCTGCCTGGCAATAACAAGGTCCTGAGTGCAATCCCTGGTACCACATATCACAGTGCCAGGCATGGTGGTTCATGCCTGTCATCCCAGCACTCAGGAGGCAGAGGCAGGAGAATTGCTGTGAGTTTGAGACTAGTCAGGTGTACATAGCGAATTCAGAGTCAGCCTGAACTACAAAGCAAGACCCTGTCTCAAAAATTGTTTTAAAAATACTTCTGTAACCAATAGATGATGAAAGTGAAACACAAAGACAGATGAATTTAGAAATAGCAGCACCAGTAAACAAGCTAATGGGAGGACAGAGAGGGGAAAGGAGCAGTAACACAGAAACACTTTCCTGGAATTCTTGCCATCTTCCATCTTTAAACGAGGCCACATACACTGAACTGATTACTCTTAATGAGGAGGCCATTACTCAATTAAACTTAATGAAGACCAATTGCTTCCTTCTCCCTGATTCTTTTGTAAGTTTCTAATAATTTCTACATTCACTGTTTATTACCCTTCAAATGTTAACTTCATGTGAAAAATAACTGAAACATCTGCTACTAGGAGTCAAGATAGAACACCTGAAGGACTAAAACCTTGAGGTCCCACAGCCCTAAAGGACAGGTGAGGGTCTGAGGGCTTCACATTTTCTTCCCCATAGATACTCGGCTCCAGACTCCCTGTGGCTGTTTGTCCGAGAACTCCAAGTGGAGAATTTAAAAATCCAAGTGGAGAATTTAAAAATCCAAGAGATGGGGCGGAGGGTTAGCTCAGTGGTTCCGGCGCCTGCCTTGCAAGCACAAGGTCCTGAGTTCGATCCCGGTAATCACATACAATGCTGGGCATAGAGACTCACGCCCACCAGCAATCAATACCGCATACCACAGTGCCGGGTGTGGTGGCTCATGCCTGTAATCTCAGCACTCGGGAGGCAGAGACAGGAGGATTGCTGAGTTTGAAGCTTGCCTAGGCTACATAGTGAGCTCAGAGCCAGCGTGAACACAAAGCGAGACCCTGTCTCAAAAAAAAAAAAAAAATCCAAGAGATGATAATTCTAAACAAAGCCAGTAAAGTTGATTTCGGATGAGAACTTAATGAATTTGTACCCTGTATCTGTTTTATTAGCTTTCAAGTAAATTTTGATTTTCTGAGTCTGGCTAAGTTGAGACAGAAAGGGAGAGTTTCATTCATATGCACATATGAAGGCATGATGGTGACAAAGCAGAAAGCTAAAAAGAAGTGTGTATAATCCCTCCTATCTCTTTGGTTTTAAAATTTAGAACCCACTATAAAAACCAGATATAGTATTTTGTTTTTGATCATGGGCAGCATGACTATAAAGTATACTGTCCAAATAGAATATTTTGGCGAAACAAGGTAATACAAACAATGTCATAAGTACAACAAGCATATTCTAGACCATTTAGGCAAATGTGACATCGTCTTCATCAATAAATAAATCCTTAGCCAACCAAAGTTTCTTTATTGGTCAGAAGACCTGACCCAAAATACATTTCCATGGTTAACAGAATCAATGCCCTCTTCTAGGATAAGAGGCCTTAGTGTTTATGAATATAAAAGCATGTCTATTTCTTTCCTTCTCCCTTCTCTCATCCAACTTTCTCTCGCCATTTAACTATGGAACTCTTTTACAAGTTCTGTTTCCCTAACCTTACATTTTGCTCCAGAGAGTTTAACCAAGAGCCTAAAGGTTATTCAACCCGTTACTTGCATTTAGCTACTGAGAATATTTAAAATTTCACTGAGCATGACAGTAGGATTCATAGTCTTGTCTACCTCTGAAAAACAAGACAAACGTCTTAAGGAAATTTCCAGAATGCTATCAGATAACATGCTTCTCATTCAAGCATGGGATGCCCGCCCATAGGGCACAGAATAGGTACAATATAATTCTGCATTTGCAGTGATCCGTTCCCAGCACAGGGTGGGTGTAGAGTGTGTTCTCAATGTGCACTGTAGAATGACCAGGTTGCTTTACCTCTGTCAGCCCTTCCTGCCTGAGTGCCATGGTTTTTCTCCCTTTATCAGCAGAGGGAAGGGGAATTGTGCTCATGATCCTCTATCATCTGGTTGGGCTGGATTCTGCAGCTACTCTGTGTCTTCTGAATACTGTACTGGGCCAAATAGAACCTCACCCAGAGTACCGGAAATAGATTTGGGCAGAGGTTGAATCTGCCAGGTTCTGCTCAGTTCAGGAACACTGAACAATACACATTACCTTCCCAACCTCAGGCTGGGTGCTAGAGACTCAGAATCAGAGTCAAACACAACCTTGAATGGTTATAAATACACTAAGACATGGGGATTAATAGCAAAACCCTGCAGGTGAGCCATCTAGGTTTGTATCCCAGCTCTACAACTTACTGTTTGTCCTTACGTGAATATTTAACCTCTCTACTCCAAATTTTCCACTGGGAAATTAGAAATAATGCTTCTTATTTTGTAGAATTGATGTAAGAAATACATTCAATGATTTAGAACTATTTTTTGGCACAGAATAAATGCTTAGCAATGTTAACTATTACTATTTTCATGTTTTCTCTCCTCTTCCTGGGAGTCTCAAGCTTAACCCATTTCCTTTAGTTTTTATCTGGTTCTGGCTGGTTCCCTCATCTCTGGGAGGAGGTATCTTTGACCTTAGCTACCTTAATACTGGCCTTCCAAATAGGACACATCCTCACACTAACTGCTGGTGGTTGCCTTGTTCATTAGAATCCAGATCAGAACTTTTGGCGAATACCTGTCCTGAAACCAGGTAAACTGTCACATAACTATTATTCTAAAAAAGAAACAACTTGGTAAATGCAGAAGAAAGACCTGATTTGAAATAAGTCACCCTGAGCCAGGAACCCATGTTCCAAGCAAACCTTCACCTACATAATTTCTCATTCTTTCAGAGACAAAAATGGGCATTTCCACCTACCTCTCAGAAGTTCCCAGTGAACAGAAAGAATCTTGCCAGAATTTTAAACAATCATATTATTTTCTTCTTTAGTCACTCTAAATTCTTTACTATTATATCTTTTTAAGTAGTAATAACTGATAGACAAATACATACTTTTCTTGAGGTTCTCAAGGAATCTTTTATGTACATATAAAAGCCACTAGCAACAAATTAAGATAGAAAAAACTGGATTTTAAAATTTTCATCTAAGGCAATTCTAAATTTCCATGGCTTGATAATTCATAGCCTCTTGAATTTAATAGTTCTGTTTAATAATACCATGTGGCTGCCTTGCCTGCCTCAGCCAAGTTCCAGATAATACTCTTTGAATCATTTGTAATACTTTTTTTTTTTTTTGCCTTACTGAGGATCAAACTCAGGACCTTGCGTTTGCCAAGTAAGCACAGCCCCAGTGAACTACATCCTCAGTCCATCTGCAACATTTAAGTGGATAATTTCACTGCAAAGAAAATGACCAAAACTCTCAGATAATAAACTTACAATTTTCCCCAAATGTGGTTATCACTGCTCTCCTACCAAAGTTCACCTCTTCAGTCCTTGGAAGTGCTTCCTTCTGATAGAATTGAGTTAAATCCTCAGAAGCTATGATGAACTCTTGTGCCACAGAGCTCTCTGCTTCCAGGACGACTTGAACAAATCTCTGTGCTAGCCTGGTTTCTTTTTGCTGAAGACCTATGCTGACCCAGAACCAATGGTTCAGTTGCCACTTGCTCCTAATACAGACTTACCGCTTCCTTCCTCTGATGTCCACAGTCTTCATTCACATGGTCAGAAGGCACTAAACCTGGAAGGAACTGCAGAGACAAGCCAATCCCAACACTCATCTTACAAACATGGACTCTGGAGCCTACAAATAGTAGACACTTGACCAAGGTCACACTGCTCATTAATTAAAGAGCTGGGAATGATATTACCACATTGGAGATTCATCTCCCTGTGGTGTCATTCTTCTTCCAACCGGTTCTTTTGCCCTCTGCCCTAGTTGGCTTTTGTACACTGAACACACAGTCCACACCCTCCTGTGAAGTGCCAACAGTCTGTGAGCCTCACATGGAGTGAGTTAACCCAGCTCTGCTAGCCTGGGGTTCTTCACCTGAAGAGGAACAAGTGTCATGTGGCTCTCTTGGAAATATAAACATTGTGTAGAGATGCTCATGATGCTCAAGAATCAAGTATATCCACATTGCCAAGTCTGCCAAGTCTGTTGTGCTGACGAACAAGCAGAGCCTTCAGGTCATCTACAACCTCTGGGATTTTTAAGGGTTTTATTTCCTCTATAATTTTAGATTACAACAACAGCTTTGGTACTGGTTCCCAAAATAACTTATTTAACAACAAGTATTTACTTAGGAGACAGTGAACAGTTGTCATTTGCTGGCACTGAGCTAGCTTTGGGGATATGAAAATTTGAAAACACGAACCTTACCCTTCAGCAAAAGAGATAGACACATAGATAATGTCAGGATATAATATGAAGTGCTTTGACATTTGGACAGGAGAAGGTACAGGTCTTATAAACATATGGAAGCAACTGCCACACCAGCAAGAGAGAGCTCATGGAGACTTAAAATTTTAACTTATAATGGTTTAAGATTTATAACAAAGTTTTAAAGACAGTAAAGATAATCCTATATATTCCTTACCACTGTCTACCCTCGTACAAGCATCTTACATAACGGAGATACAAATGTTACAACTAAGGAGCCAATGTTGGCTCATTACAACCACTAAACCTAGCAGAGATGTTTTGACCTCTAAGGTGATCTCTGAATGACATTAGAAATTATCCAGAAGAAGAGATTAAAAATAAAAAGAAATTTTAATCAGGAAGAAAGCTTGTGTGAAAACCTAAAGCAAATGTTTGGTAAGCTCAGAGAACAAGTAGTTAAGTGTATGGGGAGAGGGTAGAGAATTATGTGGAAAAGACAATAAGGAAAATATGAAGAAGTACCAGATTAAGAAAGAAAAATAGAAAGTGGTATCAGTGAGAAAGACGGGAATCAGATCAATTAAAGGCCTTCTAAACAAGACCAAAGCATATGCACATCTTCATGTGTCATGATCAACTTTATTCTTTTTAAATATAGTACATATTTGCAGTATATAATGCTTACATTTCTTATGTGGAATTGGCACATGTACATAAAATATCATAATTCTTTTTGCATCTGCTTTCCTTCCTTTCTCTCCCTCTCCCTCCTTCTCTTGATCCCCTTCTCATTTGACAGAGATCTATCTCCCTCCTTCTGATTATTTATTTTGATCTTCATTCATAATTTGGGTTTCTCATGTAAGAGAAACCATGTGATATTTAAGCTTGTGTGTCTGATTTATTTCACTTAACATTATGGTCTGAAGCTGTGTCCTTTTCCTATAAATGACTTGGGTTTATATCCTTCTGTGACAAAATAGTACTCCATTATGTACAAATACCACATTTTTTATCCATTCATCTGTTGATAGACATACAGGCCACTTCTAAGATTTAGCTATTACTAATTGATTTGCACATTTTTGTAAGGGCAATGGAAAATACAGTACTTTATATAGGATATTGACTTTATAAAGATCATCTATAGATATATCACTCAGACCACACCATGAAAAAGAGACCAGAAGGGATCAGACAAGAGAAAGAACAGTTGCTGTAATAGCCTAAGCAAAAGTTGTAGCAGGGGATAGAAAGAATATAATGGTCTTTAGAAATATTAAAAAACAAAAACGAAGCTAACTGTGGAGGTACATTCCTGTAATTCCAGCATTTGGAAAGCTTAGACAGAAAGAGTGTAAATTAGTACAGTCTGGGCAATTTAATAACTTAGTGAGACCAAGACTCAAAATAAAAAGGGTGGGGATTCAGCTCAGTCCAATAGCCCTGAGTTCAATACCCAGTACTGAAAGTAAATAAATAAAATTGACAGAAATCAGATTTTTTTTTCTTGAGACAGGGTCTTGCTTTGTAGTTCAGGCTGGCCCTGAGCTCACTATGGAGCCCAGGCAAGCCTCAAACTCAGCAATCCTCCTGCCTCTGCCTCCCGAGCGCTGGCATTACAGGTGTGAGCCACCACGCCTGGAGCTGTGGTAGGTGGTATTGATTGCTGGTGGGCATGAGTCACTACGCCCAGCATTGTGTGCGGTTACCAGGATTGAACTCAGGACCTTGAGCTTGCGAGGCAGGCGCCGGAACCACTGAGCTAAATCTCCGGCCCCAGAAATTAGATTTTAATTAAACATAGGCTCTGTGGGTGGGGAAAGAAACAGGTTGACGTCCAGGTTCTGGCTTTATCAACTGGAGGGAAGGGATAATGATGTGAGTTATTAGGCTGTAGGGTACGGGAATAAAGATTGATTAGGTGAGCTCTGTGGTTTGGATATGCTTCCCAAAATTCATTTATTGAAGATCTAACCCCTAATGCAACAGAGCTGGGAAGAGTTCAGGTCATGAAGAAGCTGGCCTCACGGAAACATCAATATTATTATAAGAACAGCTTTGAGGAATGATTTTGCCTCTTGCCCTCCAACCTGCCAAGACGTGAGGGTGCAACAAAGAAAGTCCTCAACACATCAGCTTCAAGTGCCCCCATCTTGGACTTCCCAGCCTTCAGAACTGCCCAGTCTCAATCGGCCCTAAACAGAATAAAATGATTGGTTTCATTTTGAACAAGTGAAGTGTGAGGCATTCACAGCACATTTGAGGAGACAGTGAAGTCAAGGGATTTGTTGGATATACAGGTCCATGTTCCTGTAGAAAAATGAGCTGGAAACATATGTGGGAAATCATTATCCTAAAGATAGTAAGGGAAGCCAGACCACATTGTCCCTGCGTATAGAAGAGAAGAGGATCCACAAAAAGAATGCTGCCATTTAGGAGATAACCAGAGAGGAGGTTTGCAAGGAAGCTGTCAAACATGTGCAAAGGTAAAAAGAAAACCAAGGAACATGATATCCCTGATGCTAAGGGGAAAACTTTCACGAAAGGGTTGTGTAGTCAACAATTAATGCAGTGAATGGGCTGAACCCACAAAAGTCCCTCAAATTTGGCAATACAGGCTTCCCTCAAAGTAGACAGTTTCAGAGAATGAATGGAGCCAGAAGCCCAATCTATCCTTGAACCTGCCAAATTGTTTGTTTCTTTGTTTGTTTGTTTGTTTGTTTTTGTTTTTGAGACAGTTTCCCACTATGTATTTCAGGGTGGTCTTGAACTCCTGTCAATGCTCCTGCCTCAGCCTTCCAAGCACTGGGATTACAGGCATGTGTCACCATGCTTGGCTTCCTGCCACTCTTTAGAAAAGATTTTCTACAACTCAAAGTGCAGAGATAAGTGAGAATGGAAATGACAATAGATAATGTGGCAATTTTAAAAAAACATTTGTTCCACACCTGTAGATGCAAATGAGTTCTAGAAAGTAGGACAGCTTTTATAGAGTGGAATATTTCTATAGGAAACTTGGTGTGGGAATGTGATGAGAGGAAGGAATAAATATGATACAGACAGAAAATAAAAGAGCATGTATAAAGGGGGGAGGAGGGGGGAGTGGGTAGGGATATGGGTAAAAATGAGAATTAACTTGTGGCATATACTGGTACAAATTTCCCAATGTTATATGTGATTTTGAGATGTATATAAATTGTACCAATAAAGAATTCAATAAAAAAATTTTTTCAAAAAAAAAACACATTTGTTCCATTTAGAATATGACCAAGCCATAATTTTTCTAGTGAAAAATTGTTTATTATTGGGCCGGAGGGTTAGCTCAGTGGTTCCAGCGCCTGCCTCGCAAGCGCAAGGTCCTGAGTTCGATCCCTGGTATCCACATATAATGCTGGGCGAGGAGACACGCCCACCAACAATCAATGCCACATACCACAATGCCGGACGTGGTGGCTCACTCCTGTAATCCCAGCACTCGGGAGGCAGAGACAGGAGGATTGCTGAGTTCGCGGTGGCTTGCCTGGGCACCATAGTGAGCTCAGGGCCAGCCTGAACTACAAAGCGAGACCCCGACTCAAAAAGAAAAAAAAAAAGCTTATTATTAACAGCTATAAGTCATGAAGTGCAGATCATAAATTAAACAATACATATAAATAAATAATTTTATTTAGTCCTTTGAGTATCACTTGGAAGTAGATACTATCTCCCTCTGTCACAGATGAAAAAAACAAAAGGTCAGAAAGTTTAGGCATCTGTCACAAAGTCTCAACTTGCTAGAGGCCCTCAACAGACTAGATGCCAGGGCCTGATCACTCATGCCCTTCCACTTCAGCCACATGGTCTCTCCACTTCATCCTCTTCATCTGCTTTTCGCTGGGCAACAGTCAAGAACTGATGGACGGGCAAGAATTCCACCCACCACTGTGGAAATGTTAGGGAGGAGATAGACACCCAGGCATACACATCGTGTTCAGGGATAAGCTCTATGTAAGAAATTAAGAATCTGGTTTTGAGTCCCAGAAATCCTTACCAGAGACTCATTAAGTTCCCTTTAGGATGTGTGTGTTGGGGGGGGGCTCTGTGCATGCTGATATCTCTGTACGTATGTGAGGACATAGGACCAAATACCTCAGAATAAATCAACCTATTGTTGTTAAAGTTATGAAGTTGTAATACATGATTTATAAATATTTTGAAAAAATTATATCTAGCTTGGGAGAAAAAAGCTATCATCGGGGCTTGCCTGAGCTACATAGTGAGCACAGGGCCAGCCTGAACTACAAAGCGAGACCCTGTGTCAAAAATTAAAAAAAAAAAAAAGCTATCAAACACAATACCCATGCTGTCTGTAGAGACATAGGAGGAAAAACGCTGACTTGGATTTAACACTCTGGAAGACGTAGCTGGGGCCAGTGGGTGTGTGCAGAAGAAGGCTTGGCTTTAACTAGAGTCACTTTCCAGATGGGCGGAGCTGCCCCCCAGAGTGTAAACCCTGGAGCTGGAGATGCTAAAGCAGATGCAGGGGTGCTGAAGACAGGGGCCAAGTATCAGAGGAGGCTCAGATGGCCTTTTAGGCTGTTCTAGACAAGATTTGGAGATACCCCCTGAAGAAAATGGTTAAGGTTTCAAACATTCAGAATTGACCTTCATTCTCCCCAAGATGAATTCTGAATAGTTTGCAATGTAAAGTTTGGCATGTTCCTGTAATTTTTATAGCATTCTACCTTGATATACGTGGAAAAAAAATTCCTATCTTTAGGAAATGCTGTGTCTTGTCTAAAATGAGATGATTGGGTGTCTGTTTGTCTTTAATCAAACAGGTTTATCATCCTGAAAATGTCAAGGACAAGGCGGAGAGAATGAATACCAGTAGCAAGATGACCACTAATATGTCAATAGTGGTTGTAGGATTATAGGGAGTTATTTTTCTTTTTTTATTTGATTCTATGATTTCTTTCACTTTTTTTACACTGTATTGGTACATTAATATATACACATCACAATTACACTCCACATTGAGAATTTGTACCAGTACATGACACAACTTCTCATTTTCCCCCCTTCCCTACCCACCGTACCTCCCCCATCCTTATATACACAAGCATTTCCTTTTTCTACCATCAATTTTTTTCTTCATTATTTACCCCTAAGCCCCATTACCCTTTGAATATTTACTATTTCACAATATCAATCATGCATTCTAGAACACATTTATAGCTTCAGTTTCTCATATCAGAGAAAAATATATGATATTTGCATATCTGTGACCTATTTATTTCACTTATGAGTATGTCCTGAAGGTATGTCCATTTGAGTACAAATGATTCAATTTCATCATTCTTTATGGCAGACTAACACTCCATTTTATTTTTTAAAAAATACACATCTTTATCCAGGCTAGAGTTGATGGGCATTTGAGTTGTTTCCAAGATTTAGCTACCAGATTTCTAAATATTATTAGAATAAATTTATACTTTTTGGGGCCAGAGATTCAGCTCAGTGGTTCCGGCGCCTGCCTCGCAAACTCAAAACCCTGAGTTTGATCCCGGTAACTACATACAATGTTGGGCGTGGTGACTCACGCCCACCAGCAATCAATACCACATACCACAGTGCCGGGCGTGGTGGCTCACGCCTGTAATCCCAGAACTCAGGAGGCAGAGACAGGAGGATTGCTTAGTTTAAGGCTTGCCTAGGGTCCATAGTGAGCTCAGGGCCAGCCTGAACTACAAAGCAAGACCCTGTCTCAAAAAAAAAAAAGCAAAAACTTTTTATGAGAAATCAAGTTACTAAAATATAATATGGATTTTATATAATTATATTGTTATAAATAACTGAAAACAAAATGTAAAGATCATTCAACTTTGTTGATAAGATGTTAAAATTAAAGTAATATTTATTTAAGCAAACAAAAACAAGTTGTACCAAAGCAGTAAGAAATAAATAACTATAAAAAATATTATATAGGGCCAGAGATTTAGCTCAGTGGTTCTGGCACCTGCCTTGCAAGTGTAAGGTCCTGAGTTTGATCCCCAGTAACCACCTACAATGCTGGGCATGGAGACTCATGCCCACCAGCAATCAATACCACATACCACAGTGTGGGGCATAGTGGCTCACACCTGTAATCCCAGCACTCGGGAGGCAGAGGCAGGAAGATTGCTGAGTTCCAGACTTGCCTGGGCTACATAGTGAGCTCAGGACAGCCTGAACTACAAAGTGAGACCCTGTCTCAAAAAAAAAATTATATAGAATTTGGGGGTAAAATCCTGTTGGAAATGATTTCCTTTCAATCCAATATACACATCTATTGGTTTTTTAAACCCTAAAGAGTGGTTTTGAAATTCATTTACTCACAGGCACTTAATTTTTATCATGTATAAATATCTGTCCTCAGCTGTTTGGAGGATTCAGTAATGAGTGATGTTCCTTGTACTTGAGGTGCTTAGAGTCTATCCATAAAGAGACCTTAATTTATAAACCATCCAGACAACAAAGTTCTAAGACAAAGTCTCTAAGAGAGAATGAGGTATTGCAGAAAGCAAATGTCAGAGACATAAAGGTTATCAAAATTCTTATCCTTTAAGGCTCAAAAGGTCACCTTCCTGAAGATGTCTCTTAGCTGGGCAATAACTTCTGAAATTAATTTACCCTGTCTTCCAGTTGAGACTCTGGTTAGCATTGACCACAGAGCAACCTTTATTGAGAGTCCAAGTGTCTTTTTCTTGTTCTGACTTGTGTCTCATTCATTATGCACCCTGAGGATTTCAAAGTCAAGTTTGTTTTGTTTCTCGGCCATGTGTGTGCCTGAAAGAATGAGGAAAGAGAGGTGTGGAGCTGTATAGTAACAGTCCAGCGATGTGGCAGTGTGGCGAGAAGGGTTGCTCTCAGTCTGTCTCTTTATCTGTCTTTCCCCAAATGAAATGAAAGAGCCTTACCTTGGGGGTATCAGTGAGAATATTCAAAGTTAAAATATCAAAAGCCATAAGGTATGATGAAGGAAAGTGCCAAACTGGGAGTCCAGAGATCTACCCTAATTACACGTATCTCTTTTTTTTTTTCTTTTTTTGAGACAGGGTCTTGCTTTGTAGTTCAGGCTGGCCCTGAGCTCACTATGTAGCCCAGGCAAACCTGGAACTCTGCAATCTTCCTGCCTCTGCCTCCTGAGTGCTGGGATTACAGGTTTGAGCCACCAAATCCGGCATTTGTGGTATGAGGTTCTGATTGCCAGTAGGTGTGGCCAACACACCCAGTATTGTTATATGTGGTAACCAGGGATTGAACCAGGGACCTTGCACTTGTGAGGCAGGTGCTGGAACCACTGAGCCAAATCTCTGGCCCACATATCTCTATTTCTAACTAGCTTCCCTCTGGTCCTCAGTTTTTTCACTTGTTAAGTAAAAGAGTTGAACTGCTTAATATCCAAAGCCTATAACTCCCTATAAATTAGAAACAAGATTCCTATGATTTTATATTGGATTCACTTCCTAATCATGAGTCATTAGTCAACTCTGGCCTTGCAAATAAAAATTATTCCCTAATGATGGAAATTAAAATACTTAATTCTCTTATGAGTAGGTTGTACACTCTGAACGTCTATGTACAGTATTATCTGGGAAGCTGAGGGAAAGGAGACGGCTCCATAATCCCTCCTGGGATCTAAATGGAAAATAAGACAGGCTATGACATCAGCTGCCATTTTCTCTGTGAACAGACCAAGTAGTACAAATACCAGTATTAAATTATGCGTGCATACTTTTTTCATCTTTTGCCTTTCATGGTAAATCACAGTTAATCCTTTCCTCTTTGGTTCAAGGTTATGTAGAAAGAATAGAAACAATAGGGCCAGAATTACAGCATTGAACAACTTTAGGTGACTTTAAAGATGAGACCTAAAGCTATCCTTCCAGGAGAGAGGGGAGAGAGAGAGAGAGAGAGAGAATGAGGGAGGGAGGAAGGGAAAGAGAGGGGGAGAGAGAGAGAGAGGGAGGGAAGGAGGCAGGGAGGGAGGAAGGGAAAGAGAGAGAGAGAGAGAGGGAGAGAGGGAGAGAACAGTAACTCCATCCAATGTTGACTTCCTGAAGCATATTTTCTCAATTTGCCTCACCTAAAATGTAACTACCCAATGTAATTGAAATACTACCAAACTATGTGCCAAATAATCAAGCACTTTTTAAAAGCTAAACCTCATTTAATGAGGTTCTTCCATTACAGTTCAAGGAGCCATGGAAAGGGAAGGCGTTTGTGAGACACAAACAGTTCACCCTCCTAGACTATCTCCACAACAAATTCCTTACTCCAGGGCACAGTTGTCCCATATTTCTATCCATTATCTTCTTGTCTATAAAGGTGGGAAGCACCAGAGCTTTCTAAGGAATTGTAAGAATAATGGTGCCCTTTTAAATTAGCATTGGACAGGTAAAGTTCACATGTTAAAAACCTGTTCTTACCAAGAAACTTGACCTTTAGCCAATTTCTCCCCTCTTCTGTTCCCTGTGGATTCAGGCAAGCTACTCAAAAGCATGTCAATAAGGAAATAATATGGTATCTACTTAAACTAGATAAACTTAATATAAGTCATTGAAATCATATAAGAACTATTCCTTCCCAGTTTGTTCAGACTCGTTTTTTAGATGAGTGAGACCTGCCTCATTGTTTACTTTCTTGCCAACATGGCAAACACACTTGTTTTGCTATCTGATCATATTTGATCATATCATGGTAACCATACATTTAAACCCTAACTGACACAATTAGAATTAAAAATGCATAAGGCATCTAGTCATATACCATTCCTGTAAAAAAGTGAAGTTGCAGAGAAGCAGTGTCAGACCTGGGAACTAAGTCTCCAATGTCCCTGTCCAGCTTCTTTCCACAGTCCCTGCTGCTTTCCAGCATCAACTGAAGGTTTTCTAAACGCTCACAAAGGGCTTCATGGAGGATATTTCTTAGGAGTCTGCCCCTCCCATTCCAGAGCTGCCTCTATTATTCCACTGCATGAATTATAGATGCAAAAGGTTACTAAAGCTTGAATATGAAGATGAGTTCCTTTTATCACCCCAGTGTTTTACACTCTATTAGGAAGGTAGGTTGCAAGGCCTACAGTTATCAATTGTTTCCATAATAAATTATTGTTCTAATTTATCCAAAATTCATTATTGCAATGCCTTGTACTTTCAAGAAGGAACACTCAGATCCTAACTATGTGAGCAATCGAGTCATCTGGCTCACGTCTTAGAATTACATATGGCTGGTTGTCATTTATAACTTGGAGTAGCAGCCTATTAATGTTTTGATGACTCTGTGACAGAAAAACTGATTGCTTTAAACTCCTACCTTCTAACTTCAGGGATGTCCGTCCATCCATCGATTAAGGACCAATGGGCAGTAGGGTACAGGGGAATGAGGATTCAGTTAGACCTTACAGGTATTCACATTAGTATCCTGCCTTACACACCAGTAATAGGATGACTAATAGATTTCTTGCCTTTCTGTAAAATGTTTTTCAATTTTGAACTTGCTTTACACATTCTCTACTACTGTGCCTAATTTATACTTTAAGAATCGATTCGCTGTAGAAATGTGAATACAGCAATAATGTAGAAAATACTTTTTTTTTTTTGCTTTTGAGACAGGGTCTCACTTTGTAGTTCAGGCTGGCCCTGAGCTCACTATGGTGCCCAGGCAAGCCGTCGCGAACTCAGCAATCCTTCTGTCTCTGCCTCCCGAGTGCTGGGATTACAGGCATGAGCCAACACGTCCTGCATTGTGGTATGCGGTGTTGATTGTTGGTGGGCGTGTCTCCACGCCCAGCATTATATGTGGTTACTGGGGATCGAACTCAGGACCTTGCGCTTGCGAGGCAGGCGCCTGAACCACTGAGCTAACCCTCCAGCCCTAGAAAATACTTTTTTAAAAAATTCTGCCTGGTTTTCACAGTTCTAAGTAGGTATAGAATCCTGCTCTGACATTTACTAGTTGTGTGATCTTGGGCAAGTTTTACCATCTTTGCCTCTTTAAAAATTATTTTTTAATTTTTATTTTATTTTATTTTTTTGCGGTAAGGGGAATCAAACTGACGACCTTGTGCTGGCGAAACAGGCGCTGTGCCACTGAACTAAATCCCAGGCCCTGTCTTTGCATTTTTGTTTTAACTTATCATCGAAAATTTAAAACATACTCAAGATACAAAGACTAGAATAATTAAGTAAAATGATATACCAGTCACCAGCTTAACTAGTTTTCTGTTTTGTTTTGTTTTGTTTTGAGACAGGGTCTCACTTTGTAGTTCAGGCTGGCCCTGAGCTCGCTATGTAGCCCAGGCAAGCCTTGAACCCAGGAATTCTCCCGTCTCTGCCTCCCGAGTGCTGGGATTACAGGCGTGAGTCACCACGCCCAGCACTAGTTTTCCTTATTTTGCAAATACAGTTTTATTTCTCTTCAATACTTTTTCCCGCCTGAGGGAAAATACATTTGGCAAGCTGTTTTAAAGATCTCTGTACTTCAATTTTTTAATGTAGCAAATGATAATACGCAATTTACGTGGAATTGTATTGCATATGAATAAATATTAGCTGTTATTATATTTGGTGGTAGCATAGCCCACGACTGGGTGGCGTAAAATCATTTTACATGGTTTTGCTCCCCGCTCAAAACAGAAACGGTCGGGCCGGAGGGTTAGCTCAGTGGTTCCGGCGCCTGGCAAGGACCTGAGTTCAATCCCCGGTAACCACATATAATGCTGGGCGTGGTGGCTCACGCCTGTAATCCCAGCTCTCGGGAGGCAGAGACGGGAGGATTGCTGAGTTCGCGGCGGCTTGCCTGGGCACCATAGTGAGCTCAGGGCCAGCCTGAACTACAAAGCGATACCCTGTCTCCAAAAAAAGCAAAAAAAAAAACAAAAAAAAAAAACCAGAAACGGTCTAGAAACACCAGAGCCCCGATGGCAAGGTCGTGGCCGCCCTCTTCAGGTCGCTTCTCAGATCGGCCCTGGCAGGATAAAACTTGTCCCTTGCAGGCTCCGGTCTCAAGGCGCGGAAGAGGCGGGAGCAGGAAGTGGGGATAGGTGGAGTTCCGGTTATTAGTCCATTCCTGAATATTCAGGAGCTGTACGCAGCGGCTGGAAGGTGTTGCTGCGGAGTTGAGATGTTCCGGATCGAGGGCCTCGCGCCAAAGCTCGACCCTGAAGAGATGAGACGGAAGATGCGGGAGGATGTGATTTCCTCCGTACGGAATTTCCTCATTTACGTGGCCCTGCTGCGAGTCAGTGAGTGTCCTCTCGGGCTGTGACCATGAGACCATTTTGTCGAAACTCTCGGTCTTTCGTCCTACAGGCGGCTGTGGGGTCTTTAGGAGCTGACTTAAGCCGAGCGAGCATTCGCGGAGAGCAGGCGGAGAGTTTATCGAGGGCGACGGTGGTATGCGCAGTCTAGGTTCAGGGTAGGCGACGGAGTGCACGTGGTGACCTACCACGCATGGTTAAGTCGTTCTGGTTCACCTAATCTCAAGAGCGTTTGAGTTGAAGGAGCTTCAGGGTTTGATCCCTAGACGAGTACTTTGCTGCAGACCAAGAAACAGTGCCAGAATAGGAGAATGGCTGGTCCAAGGTCATTGAGCGATTCCGTGAATGAACTTGATAAATAGGTTCCTTGTTTTCAGTGCTGACCTCTTAAATCTAAATGACTTTGATCTCTGTTTATTTGTACAGAGGATGAGGTAAGTATGTTTATGTTTAAGGGATGAGAAGAAAAAAATGTAGGATCAATGATAGTTGAAGTATTTGATTTTACAGTTAGCAGAAAGTTACTTCCGTTTTAAAAATTTTGACGGTGGCCCCTTTGAAAAGTCGATTTTGAAGGGAATATGCTAAAGTGATCAGGTTACAGCACACTGAATATAAGAGCTGGAAGCTTTATAGATCAGTGTTCTAATTTTGCCAAAACATCTAAGCAGTAACTTGCTTCTGCCTTACTTTCTGTAAGAGATCCATCCCATTGTTCTGTGCTTGTGTTTTGGGGAGACTAGTTGGGAAGGGGGACAGGATGGTTCAAATAATAAGGCTATACCGAGTCGAGCTATAAAAGACTCATGTTCAGCCTAGGCTAGAGTTCACTGAAGTAGAGGTCTCCCTGACACAAGTGCCTTTTTCACTTTCCTCTTTCGTTGCACTTCTCTGCTTCCCCAGGAGAGGGAGTCATGGGGAACAGAAATACTCAAATCTCCCAGGTCATTCTACGGTTACTTAAAACTCAGATTTACTTATTTACTCTTCTTAACCTTCATTATAATTTTTCGGTTGAGGTACAATTTCTACATTATATAATACATCCATTTAAAATGTGAAGTTTAGTGGATTTTAATGTAGTCAGAGTTGTGCAGCCCTTATTGCTATCAATTGTTGAACATTTTTTAGACTTTTTTTTTTTTTTTTTTTTTTGAGACAGAGTCTGGCTTTGTAGTTCAGGCTGGCCCTGAGCTCACTAGGTAGCCCAGGCAAGCCTCCAAATCAGCAGTCCTCCTGCTTCTGCCTCCCAAGTGCTGGGATTACAGGTGTGAGCCACTATGCCCAGCATTGTGGTATGATTGCTGGTTGTGGTATTGTTGTATGTGGTTACTGGGGATCAAACCAGGGGCCTTGCGCTTGCTAGGCAGGCACCGGAACCACTGAGCTAAATGTCTGTCCCCACTTTTTACTCTTAAAAGAAAACTCATGCCGGGTGTGGTGGCTCACGCCTGTAATCCCAGCACTCGGGAGGCAGAGACAGGAGGATTGCTGAGTTCGAGGCTTGTGTGGGCTACATAGTGAGCTCAGAGCTAGCCTGAACTACAAAGAGAGACCCTGTCTCAAAACACACACACACACACACACACAAAACACACAAAAGAAAACTCATGCCAATTAGCTGTCACTTATTTTCTTTCCCCTTTCTCTAGTCCTGGGCAACTACTAAACATTTTCTCTATAGATTTGCCCATTTTGGATATTTCATAAAAATGGAATTATACAGTGCATCCTTTTGTGTCTAGCTTATTTCATTTAGTATAATATTTTCAGGATTTATCTGTATTATGGAATGTGTTGGAACATATCTTTTTATGTTTGAATGAAGATTCTTTATATGACTGTACTATATTATGTTTAAGATTAGTTAAAAAAAACTGAATGTACTACTGACTTTATCAGTACTGTATGTGCTTCTGGCAAATCTTGGAGTCCTCAGTTTATTATTTACAAAATGTTCTATTAACTGAGTATTGAGAAAGTGTCATCCTGTGTTTTTTGACCACAGCACTTTTTTTTAATTGAATTCTTTATTGGTACATTTTACATACAGCTCACAATCACACACAACATTGGGGGATTTGTACCAGTATATGACACAAGTTAATTCTCATTTTTACCCACATCCCCACCCCACACCCCACCCCCTATATACATGCTCTTTTATTTTCTTTCAGAATCATATTTATTCCTTCCCCTCATTACATTCCCACACCAAATTCCCTTTGGATATTTCCTATTTTACAAAAACTATCATACATTCTAGCCAGGCATGGTGGTTCACGCCTGTAATCCCAGCACTTGGGAGACAGAGCCAGGAGAATTGCTGAGTTCAAGGCTTGCCTGGGCTACATAGTGAGCTGAGGGCCAGCCTGAACTGCAAAGCGAGACCCTGTCTGAAAAAAAAAAAACTATCATACATTCTAGTACTCATTTACATCCTCAGGTGCTCATATCAAAGAAAAGATCCAGTTGACCACAGCACTTTTACACAGGACAGTAATGACACTGCTTTAGATTCATATGGGAGCACTTAGTACTAGACATTTCTATGTGTATGGCTTTATGAAACTTAGTAACTAAGGTAAGTCTGTATCAGGTGTTATCAAGAGGGCATAAATGATAGATTATCAGAGTTGATAAAATAGGGTTCAGCCTTTTTCTACTTTTTTTTTCCCTATTCACTGCCTACTTAAGAATTAGAAATGCCAATTTTCTTTTCTCTATAGTTTTGTTCCTTTTGCCTATAAGATCAAATTAAAGGGTTGTTTTTTGGGAGACAGTTGGGAATTATTCTTCATGGCTTTACCAGGAAGAATTACCTAGAGGAAAGTTTTTTTTTTTTTTTTTTTGCTTTTGAGACAGGGTCTCACTTTGTAGTTCAGGCTGGCCCTGAGCTCACTATGGTGCCCAGGCAAGCCACCACGAACTCAGCAATCCTCCTGTCTCTGCCTCCCGAGTGCTGGGATTACAGGCGTGAGCCACTGTGTCCAGCATTGTGGTATGCGGTGTTGATTGTTGGTGGGCGTGTCTCCACGCCCAGCATTATATGTGGTTACCGGGGATCAAACTCAGGACCTTGCGCTTGCAAGGCAGGCGCTGGAACCACTGAGCTAACCCTCTGGCCCCTGGAGGAAAGATTTTGAAGGGTGTAGCAATGAACTTGGTGGTGCTTATGGTTGATGACAGATTAACAATCTGCTTTGGATGGCAAAGACAGTGACTCACTTTTGCTGTGTTGTATAGGTAAAGGTTTGGCCATCATTTTGTGATATTTTTGTATGTTTGTTTAAAAAGTGTTGAATTAAACCTGTAACGTTTTCCCTAATCTTACAGTTCTGTAATGTAGCATGGAAACTAAATAGAGCTGCAAACTAATTTTGGGTTTGTGTTTCTTCCAGCTCCGTTTATCTTAAAGAAATTGGACAGTATATGAAGATTGGGCATCATATGTGAATGCATGATAGAAGAACCTGGTTACAGTTTCTCCTGCCTGCAAATGAATAGGCTCAGAAAGGTGTAAGAGACTGTTTGATTGGACATAAAAATTCTACTTGTTAAGAGCAAGTTGGGCTCTGGTAACTGACCCTTACAGCTAAAATATAAAACCATTGGGAAGTATGTAAAGGCGTCTTGTGGTCATAGTGTGCCCTTATGCTGGTAATATTCAGTTCAGTCTCTGTGAACATTGGTATAATTATAAATAACATCAAACTCCACTTTCTAGCAAGTATTGTAAGGGAATTATGTCTGAAATGTCACTGTCTTGTCAGTCATTTTCTGTTTACATTTTTACTTTGTCAAGAGTGTATTTGTGATGAGTCCCTTACCAATACTTACGTTTAGTGAGAGTCAGCACACAACCACAATGACATTTAAGTGCAAGACTATTACTGTATTTTTAATAAAATACTAGAAAATTTGAGTTTTTTTAGTCCCACTTTTGCTGAAAACCAACATTCATTCATATGACTGTAATATTCTTATAAGCTACATTCTCTCACTTTGTACTTGAGAACTTGTTGACTGATCAAGTGGCATTATATCATACTGCCAAGCAGTCTTCATGAAAGGCAGTATTGCTGATTGGTACTGAGTACTTGTGATATCTATGGGGAAAAATAGTATTTTTTTTTTTCTTGCTTTTTGAGACAGGGTCTTACTTTGTAGTTCAGGCTGGCCCTGAGCTCACTGTGGTGCCCAGGCAAGCCGCCACGAACTCAGCAATCCTCCTGTCTCTGCCTCCTGAGTGCTGAAAAATAGTATGTTTTTAAGTTGAGCAGTTATTCCTGTTACTTGGCAGAAGCAAGTAAGCCTCAGAGGCAACACATTCAGCTCACTTTAGCTAGTTATGTCTCTAAATACACAATGGTATTATTGCTTCTTGGTTTGTTCTGCTTTAGGAAATGCCCTTTGACTCCTCAATGTATTATTAGGTTTCTTTTCTCCCCTTTTGTCCACATGTATTTTTTATCATCTCTTCTTCCAATGTACAGTGTGAATATACAGTGTGATTTTGATTGTGTCAGTATCATTAAACTCTTACATGCTATTCATGGAGTTCTTTCCCTACACATCACTCTAGCTTTTCTAGGGTTAATTTTTCTATAAACTTGTTATTAAATCAATAAAACTTAGTATTTGTTTAAACTGTACACATTGCTCGGTTTCAATAGGTACTCTGAGCTTTAGGAATAAGCTTTTCCTGTACCCCTCTGACCTGCCCCAGTCTCTGCCTGGTATATGACTGTAACCTGGGAATTCTCTTCACCTTCATCAGGGAAATTTCATTTCCTCTTATCCTATGTTATATCTTTAGTTTTCTATCAATCTTGTCTCTTCTAGGGTTACTTCCTTATTTTGATGAAGCCGTTTCTCCAACAGTTAAAGTGGCATCTGAAACAAATGTTTTAAGACCTGAAAATGGCTTTTTCCTATTCTCATATTTAATAATTTGCTGAATGTAGAGTTCTAGGTTGGAAATCTTTTTCCCTCAGAATTTTAAACATTGCCCCATTGTTTCTACCTTTCATTGTTGCTCCTGAGAAACCTGAAACCTTATTGATTCCTGATTTTCTTTTTGTGGATTCTAAATTTTTTTCCCAGATAAATGAAGATCTTTTGTCCATAGTATTCTTACACTCTGTGATGATGTACTTTGGTATGTGTTTATTTTAATTCATTGTGCTGGACACTTGGTAAATGTTAAACTTGAAATTATATCTTTAGTTCTCAGAAATTTTATGTTTACTGATGATTTCTTCTAGCTTTTTTTCTCATTTTATACAATGATGCCATTTTGATGTTTTTTTTCCCTTCCATAGTCTATTTGATCCAAAATTGCTTGTCTCAATTTTTCTTCCTTTCATTTTAGATACTTCTCTTAAGTATCTAGGTGTCCTTAGTTTTCTGTTCATATTTAAAAATAAGGACTACAAGTTCTAAGGTCTAAGAATTTAGCTCACTGGTGCTGCTGCCTGCCTGGAACATGCAAGGTCCTGGTCCCAGTTACACACACAGACACAAACACACACACATACACACACAAATTTAGAATTTCTAAGTAGGTGGAGCTTCTGTTGAGTTTTGCTGAAAGGTGATTTGTGAGTTGGGAATAGGAAGTTGCTTAGCTTTGTAGAGTTGAGAACATCTGATTACTTAACCCTATAACCAGTTGTCTTTCTGTTCCTCTTCTTTTCCTTTTCTTCTTCCTCCTCTTCCCTTTTTCTTCCCTCTTCTCTCCATCCCTCTCCTTTTTTTTTTTTTTTTTTGTGGTACTTGGAATTGAACACACAGCCTATTCACTGGACTACATCTCCAGTCCTTTTTTCTGTCCTTTCTTCTTCCCTCTTTCTTTTTCTTCTTTGACACAGGTTCTTACTAAGTTGTTCCCACTGGGCTCAAACTTTCTTACTTCCTGCTTCAGCCTCCCAGAGGGCTGAGATTATAGACATAGGCCACCACACCTAGGCCCAATTCTTTTGTTTTCCCCCTACCTTAGTACACGTCTTCACCAATTCCTGAACTTTTTAGCAATTCTGTGATATGAGTTGGGCTGTTTTTGTATCTTTTTTGGCTTTTACTGTTGCTGGCACAGAATTCAGTTTTCCTTAGTCTACTACATTATTTACTACTTGTAAATTTGCATTCCAGCTTCTGATTTTTTGTTGCTTTTGTCTCTATTAGGTTATATTTTATTTTCCTTTCATTTATTAATGCATTTTAATTGATTTTATTAGTATATTTTATAAATACATTATGATGACATTCAACATTGAGAATTTGGACCTGTATGTGACACATCTTAATTTCATTTTTTTCCCATTCTCCTGCCCTCCCTACAGCCCTCTAACTTCTTATATACACAGGCTTTGTTTCCTTTTTTTTTTTTTTTTGTGGTACCGGGGATCGAACTCGGGCCCTTGTACATCTGAGGTTGGCATGGTACCACTTGAGCTAAATCTCCAGCCCTGTTTCCTTTTTTTAAATCGTCAAATTTTTTCTTTTCCCTCTTTACTTTTCCCCACACCCCTACTTTCCCTTTTCCTTTTGAACATTTTCTTCCTATTTCACAATATCTATCATACACTTTGGAACTCATGCCTTCAATTTCTGTTTTTTGAGACAGGATCTCACTTTATAGTTCAGGCTGGCCCTGAGCTCACTATGTAGCCCAGGCAAGACTCAAACTCAGCAATCCTCCTGTCTCTGCCTCCAAAGTGCTAGGATTACAGTTGTTAGCTCCCGTGCCCGGCATTGTGTATACCTTCAATTTCTAATACTAAGGAAATGATACAGTATTTACACATCTTTGTCCTATTTATTTCATTTATGAGTATGTCCCCAAGGTATATCCATTTGAGTATAAATGACTTAAATTTATCATTAGGGCTGAGTAATAGCCCATTTTACAAAAAAAAAAAAACCCTACATCTTTATCCAATCTCCCATTAATGTGCTTTTGGGCTGTTTCCAAGATGTAGCTATTATAAACTGAGCTACTTAAACATGGGTGCACATATGTTGCTGTGATATGAATCTTTTAATTCTTTTATTTGTATACCTAACAGGAAAATAGGCCCAAATGGGACCTCGAGTCCTAGTTTTTTGAAGTATCTCCACACTGTTCTCCACAGTGGCTGTGGAGTCTGTGCTCCCACCAACAGTGGAGAAGGGTTCCTTTCTTCCTACAGCTCCATCAGCATTTGTTGTTGATTGATTTCATGATAGTGGCCATTCTTTGTGGAGTGAGATGGAATCTCAGTGTTGTTTTCATCTGCATCTCGCGTGACCAGTGATGTTGAACATTTCTTTATATGTTTCTTAGCTGTCATTACTTCTTCATCTGAAAAGTGTCTATTTCAAAGCCCATTTTTGAATTGGGTCTTTAAATTTGATGGAGCTGATTTTTTAAAGTTCTTTATATACTTATATACTCCAGGTCCTTTGTCTGAGAAACAGGTGGTAAAAATTTTTTTTCCCATATTGTAGGTTGTCTTTTCACTCTGTTGGTGGTTTCTCTTGCTATGAAGAAGGTTTTTAGTAAGATGAGATCCCAGTTGTTGATTCCTTCTCCTAGTTACTGTGCTGTTTTGTTTATAAAGTCTTTTCCTATGCCAGTGTCTCCAAGAATTCTACCTAACCTATTTTCCAGATAATGCATTTATTTTTTGAGAAAGGCTTTTGCTATGTAGTTCAGTCCTGCCTTCACTTTGAGGCAGTACTCCTGCCTCAGCCTCTTGGGTGCTGGGATTATAGGCATGAACCATTATGCCCAGCTTGGTTTACTTTTTAAAACAGACAGAAGTTTTATTGTCATTTAATGGTATTTTTGGGAGTGCACATGGTACATATGCTCAATCCACCATCTTTTCCCAGAAAATATGTAACTTTTAACCATGTGATTGTTGTCTTTCATGTTAGTATTTTATAACTGACTTAAACAGCCCTATGGTCATAAATATTGACTGGGAGGCTGAGACAGGACAGGAAGTATGAATTGAGCCCAGGCAACTTGGCAAGATCCTGTGTCAGAGAAGAAAAAAGGGAGAGGAAAGGGCAAAAGGGAAGGAAAGGACAAAATAAAGAAGGACTAGAGATGCAGTCCAGTGAAGGCCCTGGGTTCAATTCCCAGTACCACAAGTTTGTAAGGTAGACTTGATTTTTGAGTCCTGGCTTTAGTCAATATTAATGCCATCTGGGACCAGGGATTTAGTGCATTGGTTCCAGCATCTGCCTGGCAAGTGCAAGGTCCTGAGTTCAATCCCCAGTACCACATATCATCACAGTGCCAGGCGTGGTGGATCACACCTGTAATCCCAGCACTTGGGAGGCAGAGGCAGGAGGATTGCTGTGAGTTTGAGGCCTGAGCTACATAGTACATTCAGGGTCAGCCTGAACTTCAAAGTGAAACTCTATCTCAAAAAAAGTAAAAAGAAAACAAAACTGGTAATATTAATGCCACCTGAAAAGGTTAGGATTCTGGAAGTTTCAAAAGAGCTAATACATAGCAGGGCCAAGGCTTAGGGAACTTTTACACGTTTTGCTTTGTTCTGTCTTTTCAAGCCCTACCCTTAGATTCTTTTCTTGGGAGAAAAAGTATGATTGTTATCCTGGATTCCAGTGTAAGTTCAGACTGGAGTAAGATAAATTATGATGGTTCAGTTTCTGTGGCTAGCTTTTTAAAGTTCAGGTCATACCTGCTGGGAGTGTTCAATACTTAGAATAGACGTTTCTAGAATAAGACATTAAAAAATAGTTTGAATATGTAGAAGTGTATTATATACATATATAGATTTTTCTAGTTTGTTTGAATCTAAATAATGGGATGATAACCCTAGCAAATTTGAGTTTTATAAACTCTTTAAATGGGGGGATTAAGAGAGGAAAATGTTAATTCCCCACAATCAGGTTATATTAGAGAATATCACCTTAGTAGGAAATTTGCCATTAAGTTAATTTTCTTAACTGTTTGCAGTACAACAGTTTTTGTTGTTTTTAATGCAATATTTTTTAAGAACTACTTTACTGTTCTGTGACATAAGTTAGCATTACAATTAATGTGTTCAGTAACTTATAAGTGAGTAGACCAGAGCCTATATTTAAAATGAAGGACAGTGCAGGTCATCTAACCATATCTTTACGTGTACGATCCAGGTACCAGATGGTATTATAAATAGTAAAGAAAGGAAACTCAACTGATTTTACTTTCACCCTAACATGATCACTTCATAAATTCTACATGTAGCCTAAGTGGTCATAGGAAAAACATGAATTTAGGGATTGGTAAAATTTGTTTTGGATCAAATGGTAAATAATTTAGGTTTTTTAGTATTTTGGTAGTCTTAGTTCTGCCGACTCCAGTTATAATGTGAAAGCAGCCAAAGAAAATATTTGAGTGAGTATGGCTGTGTACCAATAAAATTTTACATTAGTGAAGTTACAGCGTTAAGAACTTCAGGCCCAACAGGTCCTTCAGGAATAGCCATTCTACAGAGAGTTCAGTAGTTGGAGGACCGAAGAAGTCTAGATGCATGCTTCTAGGGAGATAATCAAGTCATCAGGCCTGGAGAAGACCTCCTGGTAGGAGTCTGACAGCTGTTCTGAAGGTGAAAAGGGTGTTGTCCTAACAAGGAATGATTGTTCTAGAAGATACAATAGGGTAAATGTTTGGAAACTTGAGCAAGTTTTCTTCTAGATTTCGGTAATAACCACTGTGATCAGTTGGACTATATTGTAGAAAGGACCCTTAACTAGAAACAAATATAGATGCCCTGTAGCAGGGATTAGCATTAAAGGACAAGTTAGCTATTGTCTTTTCCTATTCCTGAAGCTTCTTAAATACAAATCATGTCTGGCTTTTTTTTGTGCCATGTAATACCTTTACCAAAACAGCTGAACTAAAAGAAAAAAATACTAACTTTATGATACAACATGTGCAGCCCATAGAAACATTCTCTTCTATTTAGTGGAATGTGTCATATTTCTAAGTATTTAATCAATGACTGTGGCAGGGCAAAGAGGGGCATAGTTCTGTTCTTAAGACTTACTGTCCTGCAAGGGAATCAGACTTTACATCATTTTATTACATGTAACACATATAATGCTACAACATTCAAGTGGAAGTAGTTATAAGAACACAGACTAGAAGATCCTAACCCTAGGGGGTGTCACATGCCAATAATCCCAGTCTTCTGAGTGGGTGAGCCAGGAGAATCATAAATTCAAACTCATCCAGGGTAATTTAGGTAGTAAGACTTTGTCTTAAAAAAGAGCTGGAAGGACCGGAGATTTAGCTCAGTTGTTCCGGCACCTGCCTCGCAAGTGCAAGGTCCTGAGTGGATCCCTGGTAACCATATACAATGCTGGGTGTGGAGACTTACGTCCACCAGCAATCAATACCACATACCACAGTGCCAGGCGTGATGGCTCACGCCTGTAATCCCAGCACTCGGGAGGCAGAGGCAGAAGGATTGCTGAGTTCAAGGCTTGCCTGGGCTCCATAGTGAGCTCAGGGCCAGCCTGAACTACAAAGCGAGACCCTGTCTCAAAAAAAAAAAAAAAAAAAGCTAGAGATATAATTTAGTGTGAAGGCCATGAGTTCAGTCCCTAATATACAAAATAATACTTACATATGAGCCTATAAGTTGTTTTTGAAGGAAGGAGAGAAGATTGTCTTTGGAAGGACCAAAAAAAATAAGGCTTGGACACATAGTGGTCAGCCAGATAAAAAGTGGAGAGCCTTTGAAAAAATGGTAAAGTAAATGTATATGAGGAAAAAAGGTCACTGTGGTTGAAGTGTGCTGAGAACTGAAGGGTAAGAAACCTTTGGTCTTTTCAGAAACTTGAGGTATTTTAGGTCTCAAGAAAGATCCCATTCTGACATCTGCTGGGTAGTATATATACTGCAGTTCCTAATTCCATTATGCATGGCTGATCTAAGCGTACACACACACACACACACACACACACCCCACTTCTTGAAAGGCTACAGTAATCAATCAATTTAAAGCACAGCACAGCCTTTGCCCTACTCTGCATTGTGGATATCCCTCAGGAGACTACAAACAGTTGTTACTTACATGCTGCTTACATGTGCCTAATGTAGACATGTACATATGGCCCTGGTTGGTTACTTTAGTATGAGGTCACATAAACTGAAAGACCATAAAAGTTAAATAGACTTGTTACTGAGATATAACCCCAGCCCTTATATTCTGAAACAGGGTCTTGCTAAGTTGCCCAGACAGGGCTTGAACTTGTGATCTTCCTCCCACAGCATCCCAGAATGCTGTGATTACAGGTATGTGCCATTCACCCACCTTTGCAGTATATCTAATGAAATATTTTCTTAAAATATGAAATACGTTACTATATTTTTTTCCCCTTCAGAAGAAAAATTAGGGCTGAGAGTAACTGAGCAGTAAAGCACTTGCCTCACATGTTCAAGGTCCCAGGTTTGTGGGCCCAGTACCACTAAACAAAAGACACTTGGTTTTAGTCCAACCATTATTCTGAGTCTAAAGATCAGCTTAGCATGTTTAATGGTTTTCATTTTCTCAGTGACATTAGTTATTTCATTTTCCACTTAATGTTGAAAGAAGGCTAAAATTAAAAACAATATAAAAAATGTAAAATGTAAAAAATGATACTGCTGCATTTGAAACTCAGTATTTCCCTGCAGCTTCCTCACAAAGTCACAAATTGGCTTACATATTAGAATATAAATTCAGTGAACAGTGATTTAGGGACATCAATATGTAGTATAAAAATTGTGGGTGTTGGAAAGTGGAGGTTTGTATAAATGGGGAAAAAATAAAACAGTTAAAAGCTTAGTGCCTGGGTAAACTTATTATGTGACTTCCTGAGTTAGCTTTTTTAGTTGCAAACATCAAAATCCAATTATGGCAGCTGTAAGGGAAAACATTTTATTAGAAGGATAATGAGTTCAGCATCACCTGGAAGCCAGGAGTCAGGCTTGGGAAGCAGGCAATGGAATATCACCCTTTAGTCACTTTATCACTGCACAAACCTGCTACATGAGGGCACCGTCTCCACTGAGCATTAAGGGGCCTCCACTTAATTTACCAAGGCCATAGGCACAGAGCTCTGGACCCTACCTCTAACATGGCAGCCAGTGCTTCTGTAGGAATTCAACTTGCTGTCCCCAAAAACAGATTCCAGAGACTTCGTTGTATCTCTGGTTCTCAATTCACCCTGGGTCATTGAAATCATGAAAAGCAGAATGAATACCTGAAATTTCTACCTCTGTGGTAAATGTCACCAACTTCCCACACAGCTCATAAAAGAGAAGCTCCCAAATGAAGAACATTCAGCTCCCAGGCACCCAAAAGAGAAGACAGATGTTCATTGTGTTGACTCTAGACAATCACTGCATGGGTGAGCCCAGTTTTTCTACATAGCAAAGTTCACATGGCTGAGCAGATTGTGTTTGTTCACTTTCTCGCTTAGCAATAAATACCAACTGTGTGCCAGAGCAGAAACAAGTAGCAGGTCCACTTTCTAGTTTGACGGAGGAGAAAAGTCACCAGACAGCAGATGGAGAATGAGGCATGCACAGGACAGATGAGAACAGAAAGAAGAGAGGAGTCAACTGCAGTTTGAAAATGATGTTCTTATATTTAAATACTTGCATAAAACATCAATTGTCCCATGTGCTTTGTGATGCTTGCGCTGCTGATGGAAAAAACTGCATGTTCAGGAAAGCTGCTATTGAGTTGCTTTTAAAGTTAGCTTTTCTCTATAATGGTGCCAAAATAAAGAATAATGTTGGCCTATGCAAATCCAGAAAGTTGGGATAGCAGTAGTATATTGACAGTCATTTCAAGACTACTGGTTTCATACAAGAGGACACCTTTCAAAGGATCAAATGTGATAATTTTGGCAGTAGTTGATAATACAAATAAGTCACCAGGTTTGGTATGAATTTACCCCTATTCTGATCTGATCTGACCTAAGTATGTTTTATGTACTCTGTCTGGCTATTTTGTATACAGCTTTATGTCTTAAACTGCAGTCTTTAGGTTTAGTTGTCTTGTTTTTCTGGTTAAAAATAGCAGTGTAGATCAATGATAATTGCTTGTCTTGGTCTGGGAATGTAGCTCAGTGGCACTGTGCCTGCCTGGCAAGTGTTAAGGTCCTGAGTATGATCTCCGGTACCAAAAAGAAAAAAAAAATTCCTGCCTGTTAGCACATGTAAGGTCATAGGTTCAATCCCCAGTGCCATTGAGTGGAGGGGGATAACTCCATGGTAATTCAGGACACACCCATAGTTATGCCAAAAATCATATCTCAGTAAGAATAATTTTCATAGAAGACATTATATAAAATTAGGAACTGACAGGGCCAAGCAGTTAGCTCAGTGGTTCCACCGTCTGTCTTGCAAGTGCAAGATCCCAAGTTTGATCCCCAGTAACCACATACAATACTGTGTGTGGTGGCTCACGCCTATAATTCCAGCACTTGAGAGGCAGAGGCAGGAGGATTGCTGAGTTTGGGGCTAGCCTGGGCTACATAGTGAGCTTAGGGCCAACTTGAACTACAAAAAGTAAGAGAGACCCTATCTCAAAAAAAAGGAACTGATAGCTCAGGACCATGGGAGTGAGCTATTTCAAACCTTAGACTGCTGTAGTTATTTTCTCAGCATTCTTTGTAACGCTCTTGTAGCTGATACTCTTCTAAAGCCCAAATGTTGCTAGGAATGTAGCTCAGCAGTGCAGTGTCTGTCTGGCAGGCTCGGGTCCTTGAGTTTGAGTCGCAGTACAAAAAAACAAACCCTAAACCCTAGAGGTTGAATTAAACTGCACTTTGATTTTGTTTGTTTGTTGAAGACAGGGTCTTACTACTAGGCTGGCTTTTAATTCATTCTGTAGCCCAAGTTGTCTCGAATTTATGATGATCCTCCTGCCTCGGCCTTCCAAGTGCTGGGATTATAGGCATGCAAATACATTACTGTAGTCTGAGCTACTCTGGAGGCAGAGGTGGGAGGACTGCCAAATTCAAGGCCAGCCTGGACAACATAGCAAAACTCCATCTAAAAATATCAAATCACCCACATTCTCCACCCTTCAAGAGCTTCTTTTTACATGAAATTTGAAAATCTTTTTCGTGGCCTACCAAATATAACATGATCTACCAGTAGCAGTCACTGGGACTGCTCTTCCCTAAACTCAAAAAGCTTCAAATGGTATTTTCCGTTTCCCAAAAAGCATTCTTTTTTCCTCTACCCTGTCCTACTTGGCCCAAAGCTTTCACACAGGCTTTCCCTTCCATCTCCTTTATTTGCTTAATTCTTTACCATCCTGTAAGGGGTCTTTCCTGACCTCTCTCCCTTTACCGGTAAGTTTAAGTTAGGCACTTAAAAATAATTGTAAACGCATACTGATTTAAATAACATTTGATTGGTGCCTATCTTCACCAGAGAACTGATTTCAGGGAAATAGGAACCATAACAGCTTTGTTCACTTCTGTGCCCATAATAATAGCATAGCAGCAGCTAACGCGATAAAATAACATTTACTGAGTGACATGCATTATTCCAAACGCTTTACACATAATTTAATATATACTCCCAATGGTCATTTTGTTCAAAGAATGAATACAGTCTCTACGTGCGGATCCAAAGGAGCTCACCACTTCGAGAAACTCCCATTACACTGATAACTGGTGCTCGGAAGACTCTTTGTATTGACCCTTTAGCACGCCTCCTTGCAGTTTCCGCCCACTGATTCTATTTCTGCCCCTTCTGGGGCCGCGCAGTACAAGCGTGGACGGTCTTTCCTGAACTCGCTTTACAGCATCCGTAGCCTGGCCCGTCCCCTTCACGTCGCCCACCCCGCCCGGCGCCCGCTGCGATTCCACCGGACCGCGCCGGTCTGAAGCCCGCACGAGGCCTCCGGACAGCCCAGCCCCGCCCCGCCCGCGCGTCATGTGACCGCGCCGCAGGAGCGGCTGGCGGTGGTGCGCCCCGGGCGGGGCTCGCGGGTGCCGGTCCTGCCTGGGCCGTGCGCCGCAGGTCTCCGGCTCCGCGGCGGCTCCGCGGCGGGTCGGCTTCCAGAGCGAGCTTCGCGGGCCGCGGCTGGGAAGGCTCCCTGAGAGGTAAGAGACGGCAGCTCCGCTCGCCAGTCCGGGTCCCGGAGCGGGAGCGGTCCGGGGTGGACTCGGACGTCTCGGGGCTGCCTCGGGGGGGGGGGGGGGGGGGGGGGGGGGGGGGGGGGGGGGGGGGGGGGGGGGGGGGGGGGGGGGGGGGGGGGGGGGGGGGGGACGGGCCGCTGCCCCGGAGACCGACAGAGAGGGAGCCGCGGGTCTGACAGAGGCTCAGCGTGCGCCGGGCTCTGGGACTCGGGCCTGGCTCCTGGGGAAGAGTGCCTCAAGCCGTCCCGGCCCCCGCTTCCTTGCCACCTAGAGAGAGGCTCCGCGGAAGACTGGTGACTTGGTTTCCTCGCCTGGAAAGCCACCGGGCTGGAGCTTGGCATCTCGGCGGTTGCCTCCATCCCCGGGCTTTGCCAGTGTATAAGAGAAGTCCAAGATTCTTGGGAATGGAAGACCGGGCACAAGCTGAGTCTTCTGTGTTTTGTGCAAGTCGCGAGCCTCTCATAGATGGCTTCACCATCTTTGAAGAAAGAGGGATGAGCCCTTGTCGGGTTCCCAGTTAGAGCTACAGTAAAAAAACAAAACAAACAAACAAAAAAAACAGGTAAGT
This sequence comes from Thryonomys swinderianus, assembly GCA_004025085.1. NCBI lineage: Eukaryota > Metazoa > Chordata > Mammalia > Rodentia > Thryonomyidae > Thryonomys > Thryonomys swinderianus. Next base: position 7,982 of record PVIC010012354.1, on the reverse strand, counting down.
GGGAAAGCCATTTAAAGAGCCAGAGCTCCGGAGTTGGCTCAGAGTTCAAGTTCTAGTGCTTCCTTTTACAAGCCGGATGACCTTGAGCCAAATAGATTCCTTTTCTGTTGAAAGTGGGTAATAAGGGCCAGAGATTTAGCTCAGCAGCACCGCACCTGCCTGGCAAGTGCAAGGTCCTGAGCTCCATCCCCATTGCTAAAAAAAAAAGTGGATAATAGTACTTTGCTCATAGTTTGCTGTGAGGATGAAGGCTCCATAAATAGGGCTGTTAATGTAATTATTAAAACAGTAAGCTAGAGTGCTTCAAGGAGTTTTTATATAATAATCACACTTAAGTTACTATGTCTATGGTCCACCCACAGTACTGTTTTCATTTGTAGAACCCTCTCCCCTTTCCCCTTCTGGGCTCCGTTTGCCCTCTTTTATAATTGGCATGTGAACCTGTTGTTCCTACCAAATGAATCCAGCAGGATAGGAACATTAATTTACTTGAGCAGATGGATATCCGATTCCCTCCAAAGGGAAAGAAAAGTGCCAGCCATGTGCTCTACCAAAAAAGCAGAGTACAAGTGATAGACTGCCACTGCTGGAAGATGCCTAGGAAACGGTGTAATCTGTGTCCTGTGAATAGAGAAACTGGACCCAGCATAAGGACAGGGGACCCACCAGAGTATTGAAACTGGGTGGTAGAGATAATGTATAAGTTCCAATTTAATTCATATACTCAACAAGTGTTTATTGAATGCCTACTGTGTGTTTGTACACCTACTAGGAGCTGGAGATGCAGTTCTGAATGATACACAGGGTCTCTGCCCCATGCAGCTTTTGATGTAGATAGTTATGCCAGTTTTAGTTATATAAATGTAGGGGAGGGGCATGGCCCTCTGCTGGTTCTCAGTATGTTTTGTAAAAACAGTAAATTCCAGCTCCCTCTGAGATTGTCGCTAGCAGCTGGCCCCAAGGGACAGAAATACAAGAGAGGCCTGAATTGTTTCTTGTTCCTTGCAGTCCCAGAGCCCTTGCAAAACCCTGGTGAGATGTGAGATACTGGAGAATATGCTGCTTTGTCAGAGCTTTGCAGAAAGGATTTCCTTCTGGGCTTGAACATTTGTATTTCTTTGTGTTTCTGGTTTCAGGCCTCTTATTGTTTTTAGATCTCTGAAAAGAGCAGTCCTCACTGTAGTGCCTTCATTTTGGTTTCCATGGTTATCAAGGGAATTGTATTTCTATGATAGCACAAGTATTTATTAAGCGATGTATGGTCAAGGAGGCAACAGTTCGCCAAGGGCTTGTGCTTTCTGCTGGTGGCAATTTTCTGGGTTTTGTTATTGTTTTCCAATTATATTACTCTTCTTTTTTACCTTCCGTCTTTTCTTCAAAAACCATGTGCTGGTGGGAAGTTGGAGAGGAGTGGGAATAAGTAGAACAGATAAAAACACAGATCCTGGCCTCAGAATTTTGGGGGCAGATACAAGAGGCAGATGAGCAGTCTCTGATAAAGGAGTAATGGGGGCTCAGCAAGAGCTTTCAGGCAGGAAGGGCAGTGTCCTGGGAAACCAGGAAGACCACCTGCTTTTCAATCAGGAAGCATGTGTGAAAAAAGTGAGGTGCATTTACAGGCCTCAGTCACAGAGAAATAAAGAATACAACGAGCAGTTTGTTTTTTCTGGTCGCTTTAACCAAATGAACCTCTTCAGTCACCTGTCATGGGCTTTGTTTGAAATGCCTGCTAATTTCCCTCATTATCTTTTATTCTGTTAGTTTAGTGATACTAGATTCCCTTGCACCTGAAGTATTGGATGTCATATAAAGTTTTGTCCATTTCAGTTTAGAAGTTACACCTGTGTGTGTCATTTCACAAATTGGGCTCTAATGCCAATTCTTTTTTTCTAATTACTCTCCCAAGTGCCCAGTTGCCCTCATCAGTGAGAGTTCCAACAGAAATTCAACAGTCCAAAAGGATCAGGTTTACTGTCACTGCAGAGGAAAGACAAGGTCTGAGGAGTGCAGCCACATTGTTGTTTGACTCAGCTGCATGATATCAATGTAGATAAACTGTCCTGCACAGTCCAAGGATGCGTGGTCTTTGATGTGTGGACCAGAGCCCTGCTGGTGTGATCCCAGCCTGAGATTCCCAGGGGAAGAGCTTTTTTTCTTTTTCTTTTTCTTTTTCTTTTTCTTTTTCTTTTTCTTTTTCTTTTTCTTTTGAGACTGGGTCTCGCTTTGTAGTTCAGGCTGGCCCTGAGCTCACTATGTAGCCCAGGCAAGCCTCGAACTCAGCAATCCTGTCTCTGCCTCCGGAGTGCTGGGATCACAGGCGTGAGCCACCACACCCAGCTTTCTTTTTTAGTTTATTCTTACATGAGCCATTCTCCCCAGTGTACTGTAAATCTGTAGTGTGCCCCTGTGCCTGGCCAGCTATTCAGGAGGCTGAAGCAGGAGGATTATATAGGCCTAGAAGTTCAGGACCATCCTGGAGCAGCATGGCAAGATCCTGTCCAAAAACAGTGACAAAACAAAACAAAATAAACTGGTTATGAATTTTTTTAAAAATGAAAGTTTTTCAGTTCTCTTAATTTTTCTAATAATCTATATTGTTTCATTATTTTCAGTTAAATATAAAGACAGCACACAAATAATAAATGTATAGTTTAACAAAACTTACAAGGAAAATATACAGGTAACCATCATCACCAACTCAAGAAATGGAATGTTACCTGTAGTTCCTCAGTAGAGTATCTCCTAAGTCATAACCTCCTCCCCTAGAGGAAGCCATTATCTTGATTCTATGATAATCAGGTCTTGCCCTTTCTTCATTGTTTTATCCTGTGTATTTACATCCTTAAACAATATACTTTATTTTACGAGTTTAAATTCATACATACTTTGCATTTTGGTTTTTGCTCAGTTAACATCCAGCCATGTGACAGCCTCACTTTCAGTGCTGCAGTGTTTCTAGGTATAAACTGTTTATAGTATTTTTTTTTTTTTTGAAACAGGGTCTCACTTTGTAGTTCAGGCTGGCCCACAGTACCTTTTTTTTTGAGACAAGGTCTTGCTTTATAGTTCAGGCTGTCCTTGAGCTCACTATGTAGCCCAGGCTAGCCTTGAACTTACAGCAGTCCAGCCTCAGCCTCCTGAGTGCTGGGATTACAGGTGTGCCACTATGCCTGGTTGTTCACAGTATATTTATTCTGTACTGGATGAAGACTTGCATTGCCTGAGATAACTGACTTCCAGGAACATCCTTAGACATTTTCTGATGTTTATGAGAATAGTTCCTTTATGTTACATGCATCCGAGTAGAATTGCTTTGCCAGAAATACCAGTTTTCTAAGAATTATAGAATTTATATAGAATTATTTTCTTACCAGAATGTATGAGTCTCACTTGCTTTTTATCCTTGAAAATACTGCTTTTGTTAAGTTTTGATGTTTGGGTATTTGTGAGTGTATCCTAATACCCCCAGATGAGAGGAGAACAGAGCAGGCCCATGTAGAGTATATGAGATGAGCAAAGACCCGCACACCCAACTCCTGAGATCCTTAGAGCTGCTGTAGATCTAGACTTTTCATTTTGACTCTGGGATACCAGTCTATTGTGGCCTTATTTCTCCATTTCTCTAAAATTCTGTCATCCCTAACATAACTTGATAAGAACCACCCCCCCCCCGGAAATAAAAACACCCTGGAGCAGATGTTTAGAACTCGAGGCCACTGCCTATTGCCATTAATGTTATGCCAGTCTGATTGTTTTGAATAACACTTTACTCCATTTGCCTCTGGATGGTTAGAAGCTTCAGATCTTGTCTCATAAAGAATACTTTACAGCTGCTGCTCAGCCTGGTAGTGAGCATATGCACTGGAGGCCAAGGAGGTGGCAGTGAGCCTTGTTCCTTCTGTATTCTCTGATTCTTGCCTCACAACAGAAAACTCTAACTGAACTGATTGGCAGGATTTATTTCTTTCCCCATAGGATATAGAGAGGACTGGTTTAAAACATGCAGAGAAAGAGAATGGTACTTAAGAGAAGGAGCAAGTCAAAGGCAAGGGGGACCCATCACCATTTATTGTGTTTACTACTCATCAAGCGCAACATTAACTGCTTTCCAGCCATTCACTTCTTTCACCCTGCTAACAGCTCCCTAAGGTAGTATTACCCTCATTTTTATAGAGAAGGGCAGAGACAGAGATGATCTGACTCCAGAGTGTGTATATATTGTTACTGTGAAATACCAGCCACTTGATGTAGAATGACCTCCAGGTGAGAGTGATTAAAGAGAAGTGGCTGGAAAGCAGTTGAGGCTAAGTGGGAGATGAGAGGTAGTGGAAAAGGGACATTGATCTGGATTTGGCCCCCTGGAAGAGGCCACACAGAAGTGGGCCTAACATCTGGGTTGGTTGGGATCCACTTGCCAAGTAGAAGTGCCCTGGTTTTTCGTGGATTCTGGCTTGAAGTCCTAAGTCTGTGGGTCAGGCTTCCTCACAGTGCTGTGTAGTGAGAACAGCTTAGACACTGTGTGATACTCCAGTGTGCATGACACCTGCAGGACTAACAGCTTTTATTTCATGAAGTACAAGTGTGTGTCTCTGTGTTGGTGAGGGCCTGTCATTTCACAAGTTAGAGATCCGCATACTCCAGAAACCAGGTGTTGTGCAGAGGATTTGGATTCAGTCCTGCTTAGAAACACAGCTGTGTTGCTTAGGAACTAGGTAAAAACCAAGGAGCCCTTAACTGTAAGCTTGCTGATGTGTTTTGGGTTGTTTTAAGTGCTCTTTGAGATCACCTATGGCAATGAATATGAATCTTTTAGAGCTTTCAATGATATGAATAGGACACATGCTATAGTTCGCCACACAAAGAACCTGGCATTTTTAAGCCTTCAAAGTGCCTTCCCTGCCCTCTTTAAGGTGCCCATTGAGTGTGTGTGAGGATGAGGACTAAGGCCGAGGTCTTGGGGTTTGCCGCCCTGTGCTGCCTCCTGTGTGAAGCACAATGAGGAGAGGATGTGCTGAAGGAACGAGAGGCCCCCTTGGCTCCGAGTCCCTCAGAAAACACCCACCACTTGCATCACAACACAGTGTTCTGGTTGAGGCATTAAATTTCGAAGCTGAAAATAAGAAACAGCTGGTTATTTCTTAGGCTAAGTGAAGTGAGCTTTGAAGAAATGATGAAAAGCACAGCTGAGATGTTTGTCCTCTTCATAAATTTGCTTTGTTTAATTTCTGAGAGAGGGAAAAGGAGAGGGGGAAGAAAGAGAAAGAGAAGTGTGTGTGTAGGTGTGTCTACAAGGCTCTTTGTGTTTCATATTTTACTGCCTAGTACTTGAGAACAATTTCAAACCTAAATCTATGAACGTAGAGAAATCTACTTTGACTTGAAGATTCTAAACCATTAACTCATTGTATTATTCAATATTGTAGTCTGTTCTTCTTTATATGGTGCTTTCTATGCCTCATAATATTGGGGAGACCTTATTTCCCCCGTCCTGCTATTGAATAGGTATGAGCTGCTTTAGGTCATTTTCCCTACTTTTTTTAATTAAAAACTAAGATTTTAGATTTTCATATAAAGATGGCCTTCTCTAGGTAGAAAGTAAATGTGGCCTCAACCTCTCTGGAGAGTACTCTTTCTGGCTTTTGCTGACACTGTTCCTGTTTTTGGTCTCCTCTCCTACCTCTGTTCTCTAGACACCACCATCCTACCCATGACTCGAGTGCAAGTTAGAGGCCCACTGGTTGGCCATTTAAAACTACCGCCCGTGGGGGCAGGGCTGGCTTCAGTGGCCCTTTTCCTCGTCTCTCTGAGTGACCAGGTGCAGGTCTGTGGTCACTTAAGTTATCTAAGGTTTAATTGCTTCATCTGTAAAATGCGGACAGTTCTAGTTTTCACCTGTGCTTCTCAAACTTAGGATGTCCTCAAGTTCCCTGGTGATCTTGTTAAAGTGCATTTCTGATTCATTAGGCATTTGGTGGGGCCCAGCATCTGACATTCCTAACAACTCCTAGGTCCTGGACCACATTTTGAGTTGTACAACTTTGAAGAGATATGATGAGACATTAAGGCAAAATAATACATAAATAGCCCTCGACCTGTGCCATTGAAACATTATAAATGTGACTGCTGCTGTTTTGTTGTCTTCTGTTTTTGCCTACCAGTTTTTCTTGCTGGAAGTTACATTTTTATTCTTTAAACAAGGGATTTCCTTCTTTTTTGGCATTAAGTGATTTTTCCTTGTACTATGTTTCATTTTGTTTTTGTTGTTACTGATCTTCAGTGGAGTTTTCTCCTTTTGTTTTTGGTCGACATGTTTCTGCCACCTACCAGACTGGAAAGCATGATCTTCGCCTGCTTCCTTATTGATCACATCACAGTTCTCACCACCTGGTCTTATGTGGACCAAATGTTGGATACGCACTTGGAATTTATTTCCATTTTTATTCCACAAAAGATCTTTGCAGCAATAGGGTGTTCACAGCTAATAGGCTGAATGGTCTCAGCAATGTTAATACATCATATGATAATGAGAGTGACAATTCTTTCAGTAGTGAACACCTTTACTCAGGAGAGGCAGACAAGCAACAAAGAAAAGCACATTACACATAAATCATAAGCTCCTTGAAGGCAGAGATTGTCTTTTAATTCACCACAGTGTATCCCCTTTTGTAGGTGTCCAGGCATGTTGTCACCTTGTCACATGAGGCCTGCATGTGCTGTTGGACTCTGTAAGGTCAAGCCCAGTGGTTTAACCCACTGTTTATTATGTTCCCTTCACCCACCCACGTATCCACATGAAAGCATTAGTGAGTTATGAAGATGTTACTAGGGATTTTATGGGGGAGGCAAAGAAAGGGTTTCACATTATGTCCTACAGCAAACAACCTAAAAATCTCTTATCTAAAGACCCTGACCCTCTTTAAGCACTGTTCATATCTGCTTGCTCTTCCCCGCATATCTTCTAAATGTAGATTTCTACAACCCTGAGAACCCACCTTTCTCAGTGGGGTGTACATAGCCTAACCTAACACAGTGATGCTTTCACTTCAGTGCCTCTGGCCAGAAAAACTAGTTTTCTAAGGGTGTTTACTCCCAGTTTCTCCTTTGCCACCATGTGCCCTTTAGAAGTTAGACTGGCTAAAGGCCTGGTCATCAGACCTCTCCTCTGTCTTCATTCTGTTACCACTGATCTCATCGTGCCAGGGCTTGAAATGTTTTTGAGGTCTCTGTTCAAATGCCATTGCTCCAGAAACCTTGCTTGACAACCTTGTCTAAAATAACATCAACATGTATGTGTGTGCATGTACCTCTTATCCTGTGTCATTTCTCTTGTAGCATTTACATTAATATTTATTTCTACCTCTGAATAATCATGAGTTTGAGCCCAGTCTGATTTCAATCCCCAGTACTGCCAAAAAATATATATAATATATAGTATATATATATAAATAATAGTAAAATTAAAATATATTTACATTGTATATCTATAAATTCTTCCTTCTTTCCTTCCTTCCATTTTGGAAGGTAGGAACTTTATAATGAACAGAGGGGGCTGGGAATTTAGCTCAAGTGAAACAGCGCCAACCTTGGATACACAAGAGCCCGAGTTCGATCCCTGGTACCACACACACACAAAAAAGTGTGTGTGTGTGTGTGTGTGTGTGTGTGTGTATAGAGTTAGGCATTCATGGCCCTAAGCAGTAGGAAATATGTAAGAGAATAGAACATCAGTGGCTCCAGGGAGACAGAACCATGTGCATCCAGGGAAGTATTAAGATATAGGTACTGGGGCCGGAGGGTTAGCTCAGTGGTTCCGGCGCCTGCCTTGCAAGCGTAAGGACCTGAGTTCGATCCCCGGTTACCACATATAATGCTGGGCGTGGTGGCTCACGCCTGTAATCCCAGCACTCGGGAGGCAGAGATGGGAGGATTGCTGAGTTCGCGGCGGCTTGCCTGGGCACCATAGTGAGCTCAGGGCCAGCCTG
>PVIC010012353.1:0-39821 GCA_004025085.1 Thryonomys swinderianus | reverse complement strand
AAAAAAAAAAAAAAAAGAAGGACCAGTTGATGCTGTGTCCTCAAGGCAGTGGGAGAAACTGGCCTGGGCAGTGCAAGGAAGCAGAAAAGCAGGGGCCACCTAACATGAGGTGGGGTGGGACTAGGAACAGGGTAGGGGATGTGGTCGGGGACACAGCAAGGGCAACGCACGCAGTTCCCAGGGTGAGTTAAACTTGTCTGTCATCCAGTCCTCTCCCTGCCCCTGATGTTGGCTGCCTCCTCCCCCCTTCCCCTGTCCCTCCAACATCCTGTACACACCTCCAGGATCCTCCCTCAGTGCAGCCCCTAACAGAGGCTGGGCCTCTGGTGTCTCTAGGCCCTCCCCTGCAGTAATGTTCTCCCTCACACAGGCTGCCCTTGATGCTCCAAAGAGACCCTGGGCCGGGAAGGGGTGCACACAGAGAGACTGTGTGAGTGTTTGTCTTTCTGTGCCTGGCCTCGTGCTCCACTATGTTGTCACCAGAGACAGAATTCTGTTCTTTTATACAGTTGAGTAGTACTCTGGTGTGTGTGTGGACCACGTTGTCCTGTTACATGTGTCAATTAACACTCACGTTACTTTCTTCTCTTGGCTACTGTGCACAAGGGTGTGATGAATGTGGGACACAGATGTCCGTTTGACACACTGATTTCCTCTGCTTTGGATGCGCACCCAGTACCGGGTTTGCTGTAACCTGTGGTTGTTCTATTCCTAGTGTTTTGAGGAGCCTGGTGCTGATTCCTACCTGCAAGTGAGCCCCCTCTGCACCAGCACCATGATGTCTGGTCTTTTTTTTTTTTTTGAGACAGGGTCTTGCTTTGTAGTTCAGGCTGGCCCTAAACTGACTATGATGCCCAGGCAAGCCTAGAACTCAGCAATCCTCCTGTCTCTGCCTCCCAAGTGCTGGGATTACAGACGTGAGCCACCACGCCCTGCAATCTCTGATCTTTTTGCCTCACTAGGATGAGGAAGTGTCCCATGCTCAAATCTGTGATGTGGACAGGGTTGTGTGAACCTGGTGCACATCCGCTTTTGAGAAATGTCTCTTCAGGCCCAGGGACTTAGCTCAAGTGGTACCAGGCCTACCCGAGAAATGTTTCTTCAGCTCCACCACATGCTTTTTGTCTTGTTTTGTTTTTTTGGGTACTGGGGATTGAACTTGTGTCCTTGCGCATTCAAGGTTGGCATGGTACCACTTGAGCTAAATCCCCAGCCCCACCATGTATTTTCTAAGTGAGTCATTTGCCCTTTGCTTCTCATGTGTACCCGTGCTGACTGTTCCTCACGTACATGACATGCATGCTTGCTCAACTCTGTATCCTAATTCTGTCCCCATGTCTGAGGCGTCCTTGCTATGTGAACATGGGGTCTGCAAGTGATCACTGTGGGAAACCTCGGCAGATCCTCCAGGGATCTGAGCAGCTGGAACATCTGTTCCATTAGAGGACACTGAGCAGAGTGTCCTCTAATGAAGGCCATCAGCCCATAGAGTTCCCAGGCTTTTCCTGGTGTCTACCCAGGACACTTCCACGTGTGTCCTCAGGCTTTTTGACTTCTCTGTCTATGGGTGCTACAGGCCGGGGCCAGTGCCCTGTGGGTGGCTGCTGCCCAGTCTGTCCAGTATCTTCCGGTGGCTGGAGTGGGCTGTGGAGGTTCAGCAGGGAAAGCAGGGTAGACGTGACCTCATGTGGCCCTTGTGTCTCTGTGTCCCTCTGAGTTTTGATTGAATGCCAGGCAAGTGTATACAAGCTGGCAAGAGAGGAGATGAACAGTTCTGCCTGACTGGCTGGCTGTTTTGGGATCCAGGCCACTCTTCCCACCAACTGTCCTGCTCTATCTTCCCTGTGAGCTGCAGGAATTCTCTGTTGCCACCACCCACCTCTGTCACCTCTTGACCTTTAGGGGCTTGTGAAACTTTCAGTGCTCTCGCCACCTCACTGCCTCTTCCTCCTGGTGTTACTACAGCTGTGATGTTTGGCTCTCTCCAGTTCTCTATGCAGGGCCCTTGTCGGTCCTGGAATTCAGGCAGTTGGTCACCCATGGGCATGGAGAAGTTGGGCTGTACAGACCACCTGGCTTTCCTACTGTCAGACAGCAGCCACATCCAGGAATCCTGTGGTGGTGGAACAGCTGCTGGACGTTTTTCTGTGCATTTTTCCCTGAAGGCAGTGGTGATGATGTCAAGGCACTGTCCCACATCTCCCCTTTCTTAGGTACCCTGGAATGTGTGCAGGGCATGACCTCTTCAGGACAGTGTTGTGCAGAGGGGTAGCAAGGCCTTTTACTTATTTGCATAATCCAGAGAGGGACCAGCAGGATGGTTCTTGTTCGAGCCAGACTGCCTAGGTTTCCAGACCCAAGGCCCAAGGAGACTGGTGTCCCCTCCATTGGCAATGCTCCTGGGTTACCACCCCTCAGTCCACCCTGGGCTTCTCCTCACCTGCCTGATTGCCTCTCTCTTTCCCCTCCCCACCCGCCCACAGGAGAACCTGCAGAAGCTAGTCCACATTGAGCACAGCATCCGCGGCCAGGGCAACCTCCTGCAGCCAGGCAGGGTGAGCAAGGCCGGGGGGCTGTGGGGCAGCCATGTTCCCGTGGGACCCGGGTGGGTGTGATGTCCCCAAGATGGGGTAGACAGCACAGAGACAATGCCCGTGGGTTCTTCACCCCCAGGAAGTGGAGGCTTTGAGTATTTTTAGTCCAGAGTTGTTGGAAGCAGAAAACTCTCTAGAGTGTAAACCCAGGAAGCATCTTAAAAATCACTTCTGTTATGCACAGCTCAGAGGTGGGCGATGCTGGCTCACATGAAGCCCTACGCCGCAGCTCAGCACTGCAGAAAGAGAGACAGGCAGACAGAAATTCACTTACTTTTGCCTGCAAATGGAAAACAGTTCAGCTCAGAAGTAGCAGTGTTATCTCTGCAGCTGTAACAGAAGATGGCGCCCCACAGGTTTCCCTCTCTGGCAGCAGTCACACAGCCTGCAGATGGCGCTCATCCTCCATGTTCTGGCCCCACAGCAGTTGGGAAACTGTTAACACCGCTCCGTGTCCTCCAGGACGTGGGCCAAGGACACTGTCCACACCTGCAGCTCCATTCCCAGGGGGCTGAGGAGGGACCCAAGGTGGACCCCTTGGTGGCAGCAGGAGGAGGACACCTGGTCCCTTGAGCCAGCAGCATCATATCTCCTTGTCCTCTTGGATCCCCTTCTGTCTCTGGGGCAGCAAAGATAGGCCTAACACAAGCTCGGCCTCTCTGTCCGCAGGAGTTCCTGAAGGAGGGAACACTGATGAAGGTGCGTGGGAAGGACAGGCACCCCCGGCACCTGTTTCTGGTGAGTTCAGCCACATCATCAGTCCGTGATGAGGAGACAGGGGCTGCATCTCCAGTTTCTGCTCTCTGCACAGCTGAGCTTCCCAGAGGTCTGAGCTTGCTGCCACAGCTACTCCCAAGTTGTCACCAGGTTGTCCTTTGCATGGTATTGAAGGTAGCGGTGCTGAGGTCCTCACCTTAGAAACCTCAGGCCTGGGCATCACTGTTCCTGTGATGCAAGAGAAGACTGGGCCCAGGAGGACGGTCACCTGTCAGCCTCACAGTGGGACTGGGCCAGATTTGTCCTCCGCCTCTACTGCTGTGCAGGGACATCAGGGACAGTCACACCTTTGGGGAGCCATATCCACATCAGTGGCCACAGCACAGGACCCAGAGCCACCACACCTTCTGTCACCATAACTGACACAAGCTCATAGTTCAGTTGGCTTCTTCTTTTGATTGTAAGGCTCCAGCTATGGCCCAGTGTCCCATAGCATTGGGCCAGAAGGGTCCCCACTGCTGGTCTGAGGACATGAACCCAGTAACCCAAGGCCTCCCATAACCACTCCTGCTAAAGATGCTCCCAGCACCCAACAGCATCCTGGGCTGGAACCCAGCAAGGGACACATGGGCCCCTAGTAACATGCCTGCTTCTGGGTACCTGTCCATCTGCAGAGACACAGGGTTGGCAGAGACAGAAGGGCATTCTAAAGGGGCCCCACACATTAATGGGGACCTGGGGGCCAACCACCAGGACAACCTTGGGAACCGGGCATTTCTGAAATCTGCTACTGAGGAAGAGTCTCAGCAGGGGCTAAGTGCATGGAGCCCAGAGGACAGGACATGATGTGTTTGGGGGACTCCCCAGCCTCAAGGGGTCTTCAGCCACCTCCCCCCACTACACACACCAAGAGGGAGCAGGCAGGCAACAGGTTCTCAATCCTGTGAGGCTGAAGTGTGGCTCGGGTAGGCACCTGTACTTCCTGCCCAAAGCTCTGTTCCAGCCCCAGCAGTGCAGAAAAAGACATGAAGAAAAAGCCACCCATAAGGAAGAGTTTTTTCTTTCTCAAAGCTACCAGTTTTGCCAGGCTGGGTGTGACACATCTGAATTCCTGTCTACTCTTAAGAGGCTAAAGCAGGAGGATAACAAGCTCCAGCCCAGCCTAGGCAGCTTAGTGACTTAATGAGACCTGCCTCAAAATTAAAAAAGAAAAAGAGGTACGGTGTAGCTCAGTACTTCCTGGGTTCCATCCCCAGGATCAGAAAAAAATGAAAAAGTTTCATCAATGGATCTGAGCTGAAGCATAGAGTCAAGGCACTGCCAGCCAACAGGAAGGGGTTCAGGGAGGGTTCCTCACATTCCCATATAGCAGATAGCCCCTGCCCATTCCACAGGGTCCTGCTCTGTCCCACAGCATGGCGTAGGCCACTGTTCAAGACAGGTGCTGGACATGAGGGGCAGCTGGCAGAGACCTCAGGCTCCCTGTGTGTGCTGTGGCAGCCGAGGGACAGATGCAACTGGGTGTCCTAGGATTCATGCAGAAGCACATGGCTCTATTCGTGCCCAAGACATTATAGGAAGATCATGTCATCACCTAGCCTTGGACGTGCAAGAACCTTCTAGCTGATGGGAGCTGCTTCCTCCCACACAGCGGCCAAGGCCTTTGCTTCATGCCTTACCTGTGTGCCTGGCAGAGGCCTTTAGTCGGTACCAACTGTGCACACTGGGCAGGGAGGTTTGAGGACTATTCCGTTCTGGCCCACATGACCTGTGTCCTTCTTGCTCAGATGTTGACTTCACCTGACCATCTTGTGTCTCACTCAGCAGCCTGTTCTGATTTTGGTTTGGGGTTTTGTTAGACACAGGGCCTGGGATGCACGACCTGTGCTGAGCCCAGCCCTCCCATCTGATGGTCCCCTGTCCATAGATGAGTGACGTGCTACTGTACACACACCCTGAGAAGGACGGGAAGTACCGGCTCAAGAGCTCGCTGCCCATGGCTGGCATGAAGGTGAGTCTAATGCCGACCAGGGAGTGTGGCAGGGAGCAGGAGTGGAGCAGCACCTGAGCTCTTTGCTCCTTAGTGGCCTGGGAAGGGGCCTGGGCCCTGGAGCAGTGACATGGTGCGGAGGAGAGGGGAGCAGGAGTTGGGACAAGACCATACCATGTTGCCATCCTCACTGCACATTCAAGCACCAGGTCACACCTCCCCCTCCAGGATTCTTCATCTGTCCCCTCCCTGCCTGGCTTCCACAGTTCTTCCTGCTACTGTGCGCAGCCCCTGTCCCCTACCCATGGCCTCCTCCCTATGGCACCATCCTTGGCCTATCCTGGGCCATGTGTCCAGGCATCCTCCTCCCAAGCAGGCTGTGACACTGTCTCACCATCACCTGTGAGCGCTCTCGTGGGCGGCCCCTCACCTGGTGGTGGTGACAGTGCTGCTGTGGCCTTGAGCATACTTGGTGGCCCCATCCAGTGAGCCTCGGGCCTGAGGGGATCCTGAGGGCTGCAGTGGATTCTTGGGGAGTGAGAGGTCTGGAAACATTCATCTGGGTCCCACCTAAGAGGAGATACCAACATTGCCCATAGGGCTGAAAATGGCCATAATCCCATTAACAGTGAGGTGGCAGGGGGGGCTGGGGTCCCTGCATAGTGCCCTCACCCTGGGAAGCTGAACAAGGGGAAATGTTACCAGAGACAGGACCCAGTACCCATGTCACATACCGGCTGGAGCAATGCTTCTGACCTCCTGGGAATGACTGAGAGGACAGCATGTGTCGTTACTGAGGAAAATGAGGTAGCTGAGCATCTGTCAGGCTCAGCCCTCTGTGCTCTGAACAAGCAGCAGCCGTTGGTGCCCACTGTGCTGCCCTGAGGTGCCTGGGGGGCCTCTTGCAGGTCAGCCGGCCAGTGATGGAGAACGTGCCCTATGCCCTGCGCATCGAGACTGCCCAGTACTGCCTAACGCTGTCGGCCAGGTATGGGACAGGACCGGGATAGGGTGTGGGGACACAGAGCAGCCATGGGTGGGTGCATGTGGCTATCAGGTATAGATGTGGTATCACTTTGAGCCCCCAGTAGATGAAAGGATTCACTCCTTTCAGTGTCTCATAACCATTTTGTTGTTAAAAAAAAAAACCTGGCTTCTCTCCTGGAGAAGTATGTACACAAGAATCACATGTGACAAGTGACAAAGACCATACCTTGGAGACTCCATAGAACGCAGGACCAGCACAGGTGCCCCACTGTATCCTGAAGGCAAGATAAGCACCAGCTTTTGCCCTTCACCTTCCCCATGGAGCATCCCAGGCCACCCACAAAAGAAACTCAATGCCCAGAGTCAGGACAAGAGGCCGCATGTTCCAGTGTCAAGATGGCCACAGACCTGGGGCTGGCACAGCTTTGTTATGGAAGTGACTACGCATTGTGGGGTGAGGGGGCTCTCAGGTCTCACCCTGCCACAGCACCCCCACAACTTAATTGTACTCCATGCCTTAGGAAGCCACAACTGGGAGCTGACCCTCACCATAGGGGTGGAAATGCAGGTCCCCCAGGGCATGTGGCCTTCCTGGAAGACGCTCACTTGTCTATACTAGGCCCAGGGACAGCTTGGTGGGTGGTACTGGCCTTGTGGGCACAAGGTACAGGGGCTCATACCCAGAAGGGAAGAGGGAAAAGCAAGCAAAAGGAAGGAGAGAAGAAGGAAAGGCCCACATTTTTCAGAGTGACTCCATCCTGTGGCTGGCATAGGCAACAGCACTCAGAAGCACCCCCTCCCCAGTGAGGTTGAGGAGTGCTGTCAGCCCAGGATGGGAGGTGCAGTCTTGGGGTGAGCACACTGGGGGCTCCTGCAGGTGGGTATCCCCTCCACATGTGGTTTTGGGGCAGTTGTGGAGCCCTGGTGCTGGGTGTGAGGTGTGTGAAGCTACCAGTGCACACCAGGGACTGGGGAGTCACATGCTGACCCCCACACAGGCCTCGGGTGTACACCTGCCGGCCTCAGTGCCCCACACTCATCTCAGGCAAGCCCTGTGGTCTACAGTCAGTGGGCCATGGAGGTGCATGTCCTTCCAGGGAGGGAGGACAGCGTCCTGGGGCTCTACCCCCTCCCTTCTCTCTCCCTTGGGTCAGGCACTCAGCAGGGCTGTGTGTTTGGGCCCTGGGGCTCATGTCCCCAGGCAGGGTGGCTGTCACCCTGGACCTGGGCAGCAAAACACACAGCTTCCTCCTCCCCATCTAGCCCCTACCAAGTCCAGGTATGCTGGTATTCAGGGCACATGTGCCACCTAGTGGGCAATGTGAGGCTCTACATGCTGCTGCTGGCCGTGTCTCCTACACCCCATAGCCTGGGTGGCCATCACACCCCAGAGAGTTCCTGAGAAGTATTTGTGGCGCTCTGTGGGGAAGAGGTGTCCACCTTGCCTACCTAGGCCCCTGTTGATCTGTCCCTCCAGAGTGTGGCCCCACGACCAGCCCCTTTGTTTTGCCTGGTGTCCGCCACTGGCGGAAGGGCAGCACTTACAGCCCAGTATTTGAGTACAAAGTGACCCACGGGGTGGGTCGGAGGATCCCAGAACTGACCTGCCGACCTACTCCCTCAGCTCCTGCGCCGAGAGGGATGAGTGGCACAGCTGCCTGAGCAGGGCTATCCCCGAGGACCATGAAGCCCAGGCCCTGGCCGCCTTCCACCACAGTGCTGAGGTGAGTGGCAGCCATGAGGCGGGTCCCCGGGGTCAGGGGCACACAAGAATCACACTGACCTCCACGCCTCCCCAGCTCCGCGAGAGACTGGGGGTCAGTCTGGGGGAGCGCCCGCCCACACTGGTACCAGTCACGCACGCCATGATGTGCATGAACTGCGGCTGCGACTTCTCCCTCACACTGCGGCGCCACCACTGCCATGCCTGCGGCAAGGTGAGTGAGGGACACTGGGGACCTGGGGGGCCCATGCCCAGCTCCCACCACAGGAGGAGAGGATATGGGCGGCGGTGCATGTGATGGGGAGGGTGCTGCATCATAGCTCAGAGTCAGGGAAACCAAGGCACCTTCTCAGAAGTGCAGTGCACCCTGGGCCACAAATGTAGGGCCATGAGAGTGGAAACCAGTCCCCTCTGCAACGTGTGAAGGCATGACAGTCACCACACACATGTCCCCTGGTGTTGGTCTGCAGATCGTGTGCCGGAACTGCTCAAGGAACAAGTACCCCCTGAAGTACCTCAAGGACCGCATGGCCAAGGTGTGCGACGGGTGCTTCGGGGAGCTGAGGAAGAGGGGCGGGGCCGCGCCGGGCCCCCTGCGAGGTAACCGGGCGGGCTCAGGATCATGGGGTGGGGGCAGTTCTGCCGGAGCCACTGCGTCCCCAGGAGCTGCTCAAGCAAGGAGTGAGGTGGCTCTGTAAAGGGACAGAGCTTAGGGCTTGCAGCCTCTCTTTGGGAAACTCTGTGGCCTGTGCCCAGCAGGACTGTGGGACCCTCAGGAGCCCATGGTACAGCTGGGAACAGCAGGGAAGGGCCTAGGACAGGCTCCTGAAAGCATAGCTGCCCCATAGGTGCATGGTGCCCATGGGCTTGGCAGGAAGGAGGGCAGGTTTGCTCCCACCCCAGGGACGCTGATGTCATTGGAGTTCAGTCATCCCTGCCTGTGTCCTCGGTGTGTCTTTGCTTCCCACCATGTCCCCATCTGGTCACTGCCATCTCCTCTCTCTGCAGAGCGGCCTGTGACCATGAGCTTCCCACTGTCCTCGCCTCGCTTCTCCTCCGGCAGTGCCCTATCCTCTGTCTTCCATAGCATCAATCCCTCCAACTTCAAGAAGCAGAAGAAGGTCCCATCAGCCTTGGCTGAGGTAAGGGGGAACACGGACTCCTGGGGATGGAGTCAGGCCTCCCATCCCAGCCTGGACTCTCTCCTTCCCTATGAAGTTGGAGGCACCTCTTGGGGACAGTGTCTGCTCCCTCAGGATGCCTGTCCCTGCGTGCAAAAGACAGATACCTTGGTGGCTGAGGGGTGACTGGAAGTGTAGCAGGCAGATCCAGGAGGTACCTCCTCCTTTCCTTTTCTTCTTGGCCTAGAGCCAAGGCCCAGTATGGCAGGGATGTCCAGACACCAGGGCTCTGGGCACCTCAGTTCTCTTCTGCTACATCTCCCTGGGGTTCCATGTAGTGCGAACAGGGCCAGGTTCTGTCTCCTGCAAGTCACGGTCATGTGAAGACATACTGCCCTAGAGCCACAGTTGGCAGCTCCATGTTCCCATGAGTACAATCCATAGCAAGTGGCTAGAAGACAAGTGTCAGCAATAGAAGGATTAACATGGGGGAGGGGCTTTCCAGCAGCATAACTCAAAGATCAAAGATCTTAGACGGAGGCCTTGGCTGCAGCCCTGTGGTGAGAGTTCCCCTACTTTTCGAGAGGCCTGGATTGGTCTCCAGCACCAGCAAGAACATTGCAGAAATAACATATGCATGGTGTAAAAAATAACAATATTAAAAACATCAAAGCTATATGATGGAAAAAGAGATCTATGCCTCCCCAGTTTCCTCAAGATTTCTTCTCCTGGGTGTGGTGGTACACACCTCTAGTCCCAGCACTTGGGAGTATGAGGCAGAAGGATCACTGAAAGTTTGAGGCAACCCTGGACTACGTAGTCCTGCCTCCATAAAACCAAACAACCAGAGACCCTCACCCACCCATGAGGTGTGCAGGGGATGAGAGAAATGTCAGCACCATCCAGGGAAGTTCTGTGACTTGGAGTGGGTGTGCAGGGCCCTGAACATGACCTGTTCCCTGTAGTGCCCCATACTCCTGGTCTCCAAGGTCCAGAGTCCGGTCTCCAAGCCCCAGCGGGAACGTGCAGTAGGGACAAGTCTCCTGACCTTGGGTTTCCTCTGCAGGTGGCTGCCTCAGGTGAGGGCTTAGCCATCAGCGGCTACCTCAGCCGGTGCAAGCGGGGCAAGCGGCCCTGGAAGCGGCTATGGTTTGTCATCAAAGGCAAAGTGCTCTACACCTACACAGCCCATGAGGTAAGGGCTGGGCCTCCCCTCCCCAGGAAGTCCCGGGCCCTCTCAGGTCCCACACTTGAGTCCTCAGTACTGTGGTTCAGGCTGGCCTTGAACTCACAGCAATCCTCCTGTCTCAGCCTTCCAAGTGCTGGGGTGACAGGTGTGTGCCACCATGCTGGGCTTGCTCTGTCCATTTATTCCACTAGGGTAATTCTGACCATGCCAGTTGCTCTCAGGAAAAGTGAAGTTTATATCTTTATAGAACAACTTACCTTTCATATATTCTAAAATGCAGGTGGGAGATTAGGACCTGCCATCCGGAGAAGCCACAGGTGGGCCTGGCAGGTGGCACAGGTTCTCATGGTCAGAGCCCTCAGCAGTGGCCTCTGTACTGGAATGGGACTCCAGTCACATGAACCTCTGCACCAGGCTTGTCCTGGGGTGCACTGTCCTGCAGGGCTGTGAGACCCAGACAGGTGGCTGGCAGAGGGCTCTGTGGAATGTGGGAGCTTTAGCTCTATTGTGCTGCCCTGGGGATTTCTTTTCCAAGTCTTGTCTCTACTCTACAGGGTACTGGGAAGAGTGACCACCTCATATGTCCTGAGTGGCAGCCACATGGGAGAGTCAGTTTCTGTGTGCCTCATTTTCCCCTCTCTGGGCCTTCAAACTGGGACCTGGCCTTCCCTCCCCTACCCCATCCCAAGAAAGATATGCTCAAGGGAGGAACTTGAGCTGCATGGGGGAGCAATAATGCGGACCCAAGAGGACCCTTGGGGAGCAGGGGATGCAGTGGTGAGCACACAGGCTGGCTTTCAAAGGCAGATTTCTCTGGGCTCAGTGGTGCACACCTGTCATCCCAGCACTCTGGGAGGTTGAGGCAGGATCAAAAGTTCAAGCCCAGGGCCGGAGGGTTAGCTCAGTGGTTGCGGCACCTGCCTCACAAGCGTAAGGTCCTGAGTTCGATCTCCGGTAACCACATTCAATGCTGGGCGTGGAGACTCATGCCCACCAGCAATCAATACCACATACCACAGTGCCGGACGTGGTGGCTCACACCTGTAATCCCAGCACTCGGGAGGCAGAGACAGGAGGATTGCTGAGTTTGAGGCTTGCCTGGACTACATATTGAGCTCAGAGCCAGCCTGAACTACAAAGCGAGACCCTGTCTCAAAAAAAAAAAAAAAAAGTTCAAGCCCAGCTTAGACAAGAGCAGTGTAGCAAGACTCTGTCTCAAAATAAAAAAAATTCAGGGGGGCTGGAGATTTAGCTCAGTGGTTCCAGAGCCTGCCTTGCAAGTGCAAGTTCCTGAGTTCGATCCCGGTAACCACATACAGTGCTG
This sequence comes from Thryonomys swinderianus, assembly GCA_004025085.1. Taxonomy (NCBI): domain Eukaryota; kingdom Metazoa; phylum Chordata; class Mammalia; order Rodentia; family Thryonomyidae; genus Thryonomys; species Thryonomys swinderianus. The sequence goes on along the minus strand of PVIC010012353.1, from coordinate 28,176 downwards.
GGCGTAGTAACTCACACCTACCAGCAATCAATACCATATACCACAGTGCAGGGTGTGGTGGCTCACGCTTGTAATCCCAGCACTCGGGAGGCAGAGACAGGAGGATTGCTGAGTTCGAGGCTTGCCTGGGCTACATGGTGAGCTTAGGGTCAGCCTGAACTACAAAGTGAGACCCTCTCTCAAAAAAAAAAAAGATTTGGTGTGTGGCTCCGTGCAGAGACCCAGAGTTCAACCCTGAGTACTTCTGGCCTTTGTGTCTACTTTTGGCCTCCACTCAAGGCTGCATGGTGAGTCTTGATGTCAGATTCATATGTCCTTCAACTTCATTCTTTCTAAAGACCATTTGGGGCCCTCTAGGGCTTTGGTTTTCAATACAACCTTATCAGTTTCTACTGCTCCAAACCCCTCTTCGATTATGATAGAGGTTGTTGATCACATAGAGATCAATTTGGAGCAAGCTGTTGTCCTGCTGGCATCAAATCTCTACCACCGACCTGGTATAATCTTCAGTTCTTTCATTTCTTTTGGAATGTTTTTTTATCTTCAGGTTCAAAGATCTCAGCACTTCTGTTCTTAGCTTCTGCTAACTTTATTCCTATTTCATTCCGTATGCTCCATGAGTGGAGTTTTTATTTTCTAGTTGCCTCCCAGTGGTGCATAGAAAGGTGATCATCCCACGACCTTGCTGACATTCATTAGCTGTCGTCATTTTGTAATCAAACCCATTCTGCACAAGCACAGCTTTATTTCCCACCTTTTGCGTTTCTTTTTCTAGGCTTCCTGCAGAAACATGGGGCCCCAGCACTGTGCTTTGCACATCCTGTTGTCCCCATCTCTGGAACAGTTCAGCAGCTCACTGTTGACATTGACTGTGGACATTTACATTTCTACCCTGCATCAGACTGAGAAAGTCCCCTCTGACTCTGCATCTTCTGAGATTTTTTTTTTTTTTTTTTTTGAGACAGTGTCTCACTTTGTAGTTCAGGCTGGCCCTGAGCTCACTATGGAGCCCAGGAAAGCCTCGAACTCAGCAATCCTCCTGCCTCTGCCAAGTGCTGGAATTACAGGTGTGAGCCACTACACTTGGCTCTGAGATTTTTTTTAAACATAATTGAATGCTGAATTTTGTCAAATGCTTTTTTCTGATCTTTCCATCTTTGAAAATGTTTCAGAAGTTTTACACATACTCTGCTCCCCTTTGTGCTCATATCGCACCTATCCTAACATGCTTATTATTTGTATCTCTTTAGCCTGTTTTTACAAAAGACATGAACATGTGTTCCCCATTTATGTAGGTGTACATGTGCTGACATATCTTCATAGATAAGAATCTTTTCTTTCCCCACCAAGTGCTGTTCCAAGGTCTGTCTAGAGGTGCATCTCATCAGCACTAGCTGCTCACAGCACAGGGGCTGGGGCTGCCCATAGAGGCCCTTACATCAGGGCTGAGAAGTGAGTGTGACCTCAGAAGAAACTAGGGAAACTGAGTCAGTAGGGAAAGTAGTCACTGGTGAATTGGCACAATGGACAGAATTTTGCAAATTGCCCGAAAGCCCCAAGTCTATCTCCTTGCTCCTCTAGCTGTGAGATCTTGGAGCACTCATTTCGTTGAAGGGGGCAGCACCTTCTAGGATTACTGTGCAGACTGAACAAATAACAAAGGTGAAAATGCCTGACCCCAAAATGCCAGACCTGGTGGTATCCACCTTTATCCATGGGAGGCTAAGGCAGGATTCCCAAGTTTAAGTCCAGCCTGGGCAACAGCAATTTAGTGAGACCCTGTCTCAAAAAATAAAGAGGAAGGCCAGAGATTTAGCTCATGGTTCCGGTGCCTGCCTAGCAAATACAAGGTCCCTGGTAAGAACATACAACAATACCAGGCACGGTGGCTCAAGCTTGTAATCCCAGCACTCAGGAGGCAGAGGCAGGAGGATTGCTGAGTTCAAGGCTTGCCTGGCCTACATAGTGAGCTCAGGGCCAGCCTGAACTACAAAGCAAGACTCAAAAATAAAAATAAAAATAAAAAATAAAGAGGAACGAGCAGGCAGCTCAGTACAACAGCCCTGGGTTCCATTCTCAATACTGGTGGAGGGTGATCAGCCCTGGCAGAACTGGGAGACAAGGACACAACTGGCACTGCCCCTGTATGCAGGCTGCACTTGATGCCCATATCCTTCTGCCCCGCAGGACAAAGTAGCCACGGAGAGCATTCCCCTGCTGGGCTTCACCATTGCACCAGGGAGGGAGGACAGCAGTGGTGACCCTGGACCCATCTTCCACCTTTACCACAAGAAAACGCTATTCTACAGCTTCAAGGCCGAGGATGCCAACGCCGCTCAGAGGTACAGACATGTGAGGCCCAAGTCCCCTTGCTGTGCTGAATGCAGTGCTTCCAGCCACTGCCACCAGGTCACCAGGGCCAGAGAGTTCCTGGTTGAGTTCTTGTCCAGGTTCTTGGCTCCTTGAGTACCTTTGAAAAGTACCTTCAAAAGCAGAGATTTGTTTGAAAGACCTAAGAGAAGATCCTCCCCACAGGGCAGATGTAGACCAGGAAGAGCAAGGCTCATGGACCTGGCTGGCTTTGAAGCCTTGGGTTTGGAGTGGAACTGAGGAGTTGGTCTGGGGTAAGATTCCCTCCAGTGAGAGGTGAGGATCGGCCACTTGCAGGTGCAAAGGAGCTCTTGATCTTTTGGAGGCTTTGGAAGAACTGTCACAGAGCAAAGCCCACAGGGGTCAAAGCTGTAGACATGGTCACTGGGGTCAGTGTTGACTAGGACCTCAGAAGTACACTGGGCACAAGCTGCACCATTGGAGGCCTTCCCGTTGTGTTTAGACCCAGGCATCCTCAGAAAGTGGCTCCAGCCCAGGACAGGGCTGTGATGGTCCATTCCCATTGCTCTCTGGCCTTGTCCTTAGCCACTTGTCTCAGTGTCACAAGGGCAGAACGACTGTAGAAATTCATCCACACAGGTGGGTGTTGACTAGTCACTGTTCACCCAGTGTTCCAAACCTTCTGCTAAGCACAGAGAGTTTGTATGGGAAACAGACATGACAACGAGATGGCTCTGGCCTTCAGCCCATCACTGTCACCCTGTGACCCAAGTCCCAGCACACCTGTGACCCAATGCTCTGTCCACAGGTGGATGGAGGCCATGGAGGACGCCAGTGTGTTATAGCAGTCGCCCAGCGCGGGTCTGGAGCAAACTCATGGACAGGTGACCCTGCCAGGAGCCACACCATATCCCAGCCCACCCCGCGCACTGCAAGAAGATTGCCAGACCAGGCCTCTGTTTTCCAGCCCATCGTGAATGATTTCCTTACCTAGCAGTGAGCTGAAATGGAGTAACATGAAGACGTGGAAACCTGTAGCAACTTCCGGGTAGAAATACAGGCTTTCAGTAGAAATAGCTTTTCCAATTTGTCCTCATGGGAGATTCATCACCTTTCATGGTGGCCACGGGGCCTGAGGTGATGAGCAACAGCGATGACAGCTGCTGTTCTCAGAAGCACTTTATCGCCCTACTGAGCTGCAGCCTTCAAGTTCCAGGTTTCCCAGGCCTTCCCTGCGTGCCATGGACGCCGGACCGCCCAGGCTACCCTCCTTCATCCAGTGAGGATGAGGCAGGACGATACTCCCTCCAGCTGAGCATGGTGGAGTTCCCTCCATCCCGCTGCAGCACCTCATAACCCCCAGGTCCCTAAGAACCCTCAGAAGGTGGTGTCAGCTCTAATTTATTGCATGCCTTCCTGTGCCTGCCACTCTTGAAGGCAATGCAAGTTTATGGGCCCATCCTCCTGCAGATATACCCCGGCTATTTCCTGAAAGCAGAGAAAGAAGAGAAGGTGGAAGATGAGAATGTGAAGAGGAGTGGCTGGCAGAGGAGACACTGCACCCGGGCAGGGGCCCTGCCCATGTGGATGTTGGGTTTGGAGGGAACAGGCAGGAGTGCAGCATCAGCCAGGAGTGGCCCCGCCAGGCTCTCACTGCAGACACTGTAACAAAGCACTGTGGGAGGACTAGTTATTTACATTCAATATTTCCAGGGAAATGTTTTTTTTTTTTTTTTTAGTTTGCAATTCTTTGAAAACGTTTACATTAAACATGTTCTAATTCAAAGCAGGGAGCAGACAAATCTTGTGTTAATGCCCAAGGGCTCATTTCCATTGGAATCTCCTCCTTATGCCCAGTCAGCGGGCCCTGTCTGCAGCTTCGTCCCCTATGGTTTTAGTCACCCAGGGTCAACTGTGGTCTGAAAATATTAGGTGGAAAATTCCACAAATAAATAGTTCATACGTTTTAAATAGTATTTATTATAGTATATTGGATTGGATTTGGGGAGTTGGGGAACTTTTCTGAGACAGGGTCTCACTATGTAATTCAGGCTGGCCTTGAACTTGCAGTGATCCTCCTGCCTCACTCAACCTCTTGAGTGCTGGGATTATAGGTGCGCACCACCCTGCCTGCCTGTTACAGTATTTTGTTATAATGTCCCATTTATTATTGTTGTTACTAATCTCTTACTGAGCCTAATTTCTACATTAAACTTGTATGTATAGGAAAACCCAATCTGCACAGACCTCAGTGCTGTTCACAGCTTCAGTTGTCATCTGAGGTCCTGGGATATGTCCCCAGGATAAGGGGACTGCCATGACAGGTGGCAGGAATAACTGCTGTAGATAGTCTTGACTGCAGGTTTTTGTGAGAGGAGGCAGCACTGGAGATGGAACTCGGGGCCTTATGTACTAGGGGCGGATGCTCTCCCCCAGCCTCCTTTTACTTCCTATCATGTGTTTTCAATGTTCTGCAAAAAGGGAATCATCACACTGATGGAAACACCTGTTACCACTGGACCTACTGATGGTCTCCTACAAGAGCCCACACGGACCCTCTAGCAGGTGCAGGACCCGCCTCTGCAGGACACCTGGCTCCTCTGTCACACATGTCCATGTTTCCTGTCCTAGCCTACCCAGAGTGGCAGGGAGAAGCCCCTGTGCTGGTCCGAGGCTCAGCCATCTGCAGAGTGGACTGCTAGATGGATAGCTGCTAACGCCACGCCAGGCACAAGCAGCCCAGAGTGCCCCACAGTGAAGAAGATACCATGTCCACTGTGGTCCTAGAGACCTGTCCTGTCCCTTCTTTCTGGGGTGAGGCAGGACACAGATTAAAGATGCAAATTTGGCCCTAAACCTGTGAACCCTGAAAAAAGCATGGCATCTTCAAGGCCCATGGGACTGACTCTGACCATATGGAAGGACAGGACTTTTTCCTCATCCTGGGAAATGGTTCTGAAGGCTGAAGGCCTTCATAGTCTCTTTTCCTTTTATGGTGTTTGGTTTGGCTTGGTTTTCTATTTTTGAAATAGGGTCTCACTATGTAAGCCAGGTTGGCCCCAAACTCACTAGGATTCTCCTGCATCAGCCTCCCAACTACTGGAATTCTAGGCATATGCCACCACACCTGATTCCACCCTTCACTTGACAGTGTCAATGCAAACACTGAACATAAAGGCCCAGGGAGGCACCAAGGCCCTTGAGATGGCAGAACCAAGCCTGGCTGTGGTATTTTCTGCTGCAGGACAGCCACCACATTGGAGGGTCCTCTCAGCAATTCACCTGTCCCTGTGACCTCTGTAATCATGGAAACCCAAGTTCCCACACTAGTTGGTAGAGAAGACAGGTGTGCATGCCAAGATCTCTATTTGCAAGAAGCACAGGAAAAAATCAGGAAACCAACTCACTGGCAGGAAGTCCAAAGCAGGACAGGCCTGACTGAGGAGCAGACTGCTGGGGTCTTTCTGACCCACTGCATCTAGGGTGGGTTCCAGGTCACAGAAGTCGCTGCACAGCAGTCCCCAAGCCCTAATTGGCTGCAGTAGGGTCCCCCACAGGTCCTAGTGTTGGAGCCTGGTTCCCAGGGGTATGATGGCACCTTCAGGGTCACTGGCATGTCCTGGAGAGAACTGCAGGACCCGGCCCTTGCCGGCTCTCTCTCTTCCTGGCTCACATGGGAAAGTCTGCCCCATCGCCATTGCGCTGGGCCTCCTGACATGGGACCAGAACCCTGGAAGGGAGTAAGCTTTTCTCTTGTAAGTCAGCCCTTTCTTGCAGTTCCTTAAGTGATGGAAAGCTAAGCTGGCCAGCCAGCTAGCTGGGCTGGGGGCTCAGCTGCTGGGACCCCCACCCACCAGAATTTCTGGAAAAGCCCTGCAGTTTGGGTTGGCAAGGTGCCAAGGCTGTGCCTTGCCAGAAAGCCAGGATGATGTGTGACAATACTTCAAGGCAATCATTTGCCATCTATTATAGATAAATGGGACAGAAAACTAGCATGTTTAAATTTCGAAAATTTTATTACACATTGACATGATCTACTCCAAATTCTACCTATTGCTGTGAACACACTTATCCCATGGCTCTTGCCACTTTCTTAAGCATTCTTTCCTATCTTTAGTTGTGCTGTTCTGGCTGCCTTGATTCCTGAATCCATTAAAATGTTTACCTTTCATAGTAATTTTGACCTTGGGAGAGCCAGTACTCAGGCAGTGCCAGATCCAGTGATGACAAAGGCACAGCATTATTTTTACCAACCTGCCTTATGGCTGATTGGCACTTGGTAGCAGCATTTACCGTATTTTTTATCCCAACCCACAGAGACACTCTTGAAAGAGAACTTCCAGAACTGCTGCACAAAGTGCCCAGATGCTGCTGGGAGAAGTGTTGGAGGTGAGGGGCAGTGTTCGGAACAGGATTAATGGCAATTTGTCTTCTGCTGTACTAATCTGTAAACAGCTGTAATAAATTTTAAGCATTCACACTATTTTTTGATCACTTCTCGTATCTGTTGTTACAGGAAATGGTGTGGGGAGACTGGCTTGGTATTATTGATCTAAGTTCCTAATCAAACACTATTGTTAAATCACAGCCGAACAGCAACAACTCTCACGATTCTTAGCAGTTTTTCTGCGGCCAGCAGTAAGAACACCCTACCAGCCTGTGCCTTGGTTTTCACTGACTTCTTCCCCAGAGACCTGACAAGGTAAGATCTGCCATTCTCTGCATTCTGCAGGTGAGGAAAGAAATCAGAAACATCAGGTCACTTTCCTGGGGGTCATTTGCTACTGGCACCACCAGGCCCAGGGAACACCGAAGCCCACGTTGCACCTGAGCTTTGGCTATAGCAGTTTCCAGACATCTGCAAATTTCCTCAGTGTACAGGTGCAGCTCAGTGGTAGAATGTCCACCTAACATGCATGAGGCTTTTGGTTGCATTTGCAGTACCAAAAATTAAATAAGACTTTTTATTTTCTGAGACATGGTCTTATTATATAGTCCAGGCTGGTGCTGAACTCACTATGTAGCCCAAACTGGCCTCCAACTCATAGCAATCCTCTTACTCCAAGCCCCTCAGTGCTGGGATTACAAACGTCACCATGCCTGGCACCTTAATGGCTTTTAAATTTTATTAGTACTTGTTAGCAATACATGATGATTACATTTTTGTGAGCAGCTGATAAATGTACATAATACATTTTTTCTTTCCTTCCTCTCCCTGCCTCTATCTCTTGCTCTCCTTCCCATAGGCACATCAGTCTCCCTATTTCCTATCTTTTATTTTGCTCTTTAAATTATTCATACTTTGGGTTTCTCAAGTAAGAAACTATGATATTTAGGTTTATGTGTCTAATTTCACTTAGCATTAGTTTCAGTGCGCATCCATTTTTCTACAGATAACTTGTTTCTTATTCTTTATGGCAAAGTAATACTCTATGGGTCATAAATAACTCATTTGCTTTATCCATTCATCCGCTGATGGATATAGTGTACCACTATAAACATGGATAGGCACAGGCTGAAGTAATAACATGTTTTTAACTCTTTTGAGAAGATACCGAGAAGGGAAATAATTGGCTTGAATGGAATTTCTACTACCAGCTTTTGAGGACTCTACACACTGACTTCCAGAGTAGCTTCACTAGCTTACACTCCCACTAACAATGCCAACAGTTTCTTCTTCCTGCACCCTTGCCAGCACTTGTTACTTGGCTTCTCCATGAGGCTGCTCTTCCTCGGGCAGGGTGGAACCTTGGAGGGGTAGAGCCAGATGTGGCCCCTGTCCCCGGGCTCCCTCCACACACATACCCAGCCCCACAGCCAAGAGCGACCTCAGGGGAGACGCCTCAGGGCATGGCCCATTTAGTAACAGCCCAGTCCCACCACCTTCTTGCTCAAAGCTTTTTTTCTAGGTGTTTTGAAAATGGACTCTCACACTTGCCTGATTATAAATGCACAGAGCAACTTGGGGTAGCTGGGTATAACAGACTCACACATGCCTCAGGCAACTCAAGATACACTTACTTACTCCAGGATAGTCAGGAGGCATCAAGAAGTGGTGTGCAAATGCCCAGGCACCCTTCCGAGGTGAGGAAGGGGCTGTCATGGTGGAGGCTATGGGAATCTGGACGCTGTGATGCTGTTCTGTCACAATGCCTTGCATGGCCCAGCTCTAAGAACTAGATGCCAGTTACAGAGAGAACAGATGGAAGCAGAGCATATCCACTTAGGGACAAGGTCACAGGGAAGTGACTGGTGCCCCAACTGGTTGGGAGTGGCCGAATGGATGGAGCTGAGACAGGAGCTGGGGGAGGAGTGTGTAGAGTGGCAGGAGGAGCAGAGTGCAGTGGCAGACAACCAAGGCTGCCAGCGAGCAGAGCTGGGAAGAAAAGCTGCAGGGCCAGGTTGCTCAGGGCCACCGAACTCTTCCTCCCAGAGCATGGTATTCATTTCCTCCCAAGTCCTGACAGATGTCAGTGATGGCCTCCTAAATAAAAACAGAGGAAGCAGATCTGTGCAACTGCTGGGACTGTCATAAAAATGCCACTATGAATCCCAGCACTCGGGAGGCAGAGACAGGAGGATTGCTGAGTTCGCGGCAGCTTGCCTGGGCACCATAGTGAGCTCAGGGCCAGCCTGAACTATAAAGCGAGACCCTGTCTCAAAAAGCAAAAAAAAAAAAAAAAAAAAAAATGCCACTATACTTTCGTGTGACACTCTCGGAAGGCACTTGCCACACTGTGACAAGGCCCATGCCACATTGTGTTCTTACTGGAGCCATCAGCCCAGTCTTTCACATGACCCTGATCCAGGGCTGCTGTGGCTGCAGTGACTGCATTTAGGCCTTAGAGCTGGGGTCAGTCCATTACACAGCACCCTCACTGAGGACAGTAGGTGAATTAACAAGATGCAACCCAAAGAATAAAGCAGCTCAAAATCCAACAACTAAGTTTTAAATCTCAGCTAAGTTTTAGAAGATGGCACTGTACAGACAGCAACTGCAGCAGAACATGCACGGGTCGCACAAGCGGGACACAGCATGGAGATGAGGTCCAGGGTCCAAGTCCCACCCTCCCTGCACCTGCTCAGGAAGCAGGTTTACTCTTGGGAGAGACACAAGAGCCAGGGAAGGGGGTGTAGGAGGGATGGCTCTCTTCGCCACCATCCCTCCAGAGAGGATGATATGACACAGAAAGCAAATGCCCTCCAAGACAACCACTCTCAACCGAGGAAGAGGGGCCTCATTACCTCCCATATTCTCAGGATGTGGCCTCCCACAAAGAGCTGAAGCTCTAACAATGGAGTCCAGCACAGAGTACCTTGCTCTAGCCTCTCAACAATGATCAGGAGTCTTGGGGCCACTCTTCCTGTGTCCCTGTGTCCCCCAGCCACCAGCCACCCTGGAACCATCAGCATTTCTTTCTCTTAAGAACAAGGGCTGTGGATATGGGATTTAAGCACCAAAGTAACCTGATAAACCTGTGCCAACGCCCAATTGTAACAGGAGCAGGAGGTGAGTAGCTAAGTCCTCAAGGGCAGAAATCGCAGTTGACAAATGTAAGCCAGGTGGTCTCGGGAGAAGTCGCCCTCCTTGGTTAAGCCTCCACCTCTTCGGCTGCAGAAACGACAATCCATTCCCAGCGATTATAGTGAGATTAAGCAGGGTAACTGTGAGGGCTCTTCCTGGCACTCAGACTGCACAAAGCACATCACGATGATTCAAGTAACACAAACAGTAGCTGGCCAAGCGATTACTATGGAGAGTAACAAAGCCAAAGCTAGTGAAGGAATTGGTGCAAAGCCTTGCTAGGCACTTCCAAAGATGATTATTTAGCATTCTCAGTTTGAGAATATAAACAGCATCAGGAATTCTGTGTGTTGCAGCACAGGGAAGCCCTGAGACAGACTGATAGTGTTGTGGCCCTAGGGCTCAAACCCAGGCCCTGCAGGTAATGAGGCAAGTGCAGCACTGAGCCACAGTCCCTACCCAAGCTGTAATTACACCCCCCAAAACAGGACCTTTCCTAGTAAAATCTTTGGGCTGGAAACTGGAGCTCAGTGGTAGAGCACTTGCTTAGCATGAGAGAAGTCCTCGGGCCCTCACCCCAGGACCTTCTTTTCCCCCAAAAAAAGGTAAAATGTCTGTTTCACGATAGTAACTTGGAAAGTTTAGTGCATCTGCAGCTACTGTTTAATCAAAGTTTAACTACTAGTGAATCAACACTTATTGCCATTGTAAAATTCAATAATAAAAAAGCACATCCACCCTGTCCTATAAACAAAAGTGAAACCACACCATCCAATTCCTTGTAGCAGGTCCCAGAAGGTCATTGCTTCCCCACAGGGCTGCCTGTGAAGCACCTCCAAGCCACTGCACCTCGCTGCCCTAGTTTTTCTGCAAAACACCAAGACTGCAAATATTTGTTGCTGTCCTGCACTGCTGCCATGTTTCTCGAAGCACTCAGCCACTGCACACAGGGGCAGTTAAGGATTTACTGAGAACAAAGCAGAGCTCCATCCAGGGATCCTTCCCCGTACTGCACCCAAAGGCAGTTCTGCCAGATTCTCTGTCACTCCAGACAGCACTGTCCCCGGGGGTCAACAATCTCCTGGTATGGCCAGAACTAAAAAAAAATAAGAATCTAAATTGCATCTCAAGAGGCAAAGCCACAGATGTCATTTTGTTTCATTCTGTTGCTCAGATGTGTAGTTGGGGTTCGAGCCTGGGGTGCACTGGATCTGCCATCAGGGGTCAGGAGGTGCTCATCCCACTTGCAGGTGCTTGAAGCCCTGGGACCCAGAGGTGCCCAACTACACTCTGGAAAAGTTCTTGCTTTTTAAAGGCCAGTAAAACAATAGTGAAAGCTCTGTAAATGTACACGCAGATCCTGATTAACATACTCAGAGAAAAAAGTAAGGTGTGACTGTGAACTCCATCACCATAACCCGTGATACCACACTAAGGCAGGAGGACCGCAAGTCTGAGCCCAACCTGAACTACTTAGACCCTGTCTCAAAATTTAAAATAAAAAAGGGCTCACCTGTTACCATTTGGGCCGCAGATCCTGTACCTCAGGAAAATGAAGTTTAAAAGTCTTCATTCATAGAAAACGCTAATCATCTTAGGGGCTATTTGGTATTTTTAAAAAACCTAATACAATTTTTAAGATTTCTCCCAAAACCTTACTGCTGTGAAGTTTTACACTGTCTAGAAACAGCAGTATTTTTTAAAAAAATTATTTTTGAGAAGGTACACAGCAAAGCAGCCCGTGTGTACCAGGATTCGCCATGAAGACAGGGTAAGACAACACCTGGCCTTCCCTTCCATCCCTAACCCTCATCCTCTGGCCACTCCAGGCGTCTTCCAGCTTGGCAAGAAAGGGAACCAATGTGGAGGACACAGATGAATAATCAACATATAGTCATTATTTATTCCTCACAACTCAAGGTCAGGAAAGTGCAAGAAAAAAACCCTGCAAAGAAACGTTCCCGCCGGCCACACAGCCATCTGTCTCACCGTACACCCTTCCTGCCCAGACCTCGGACACCGGCGCCGCAACCGGAAAAGGGTGACCCCTAATCCTTGATGCCCTACTCCTGACTCACACGCGGCGCCCAAGAGGGAGATCACTGAGCCCCATTCCCAATCTCCGGCGCGTAGGGGGCCCCCAGCCGCTTACGCTCCGACTCCTCCCCAAGGAGAGAAATTTTCTGGAAGAGGGATCACGAATCCCGCGCCCCAAGAGAGGACTTGACCCCGATACCCCGACCCGAAAAGGGGACCGGAACCCGATACTCCCTCGAGGGGGTCCCGGACCCAATGAGGTAACTTCGACCCCGGTCCCCACCTCAAATAGAGGACCTCGAGTACGCTCCTGAGGAGGGAACAGACAAGACCTGCGCCCGCGCCCGCAGGCCCGCCCGGCGGCCGCGGACCGGGAGGAGCGACGCGGCGTCCGCGCGCGCGCAGCCAATCGCGAGCAGCCCCCCCGCCGGGCAGGCGCCGGGAAGAGGAAGCGCCGCAGTCTCCCTCCTCCTCAGCGCGCGGCGGCGGCGGCCGGGGTCACGAACTCTGACCCCCGCGACGACAACAACCCGCCGCCCCGCGCCCCCGACGCTGTCCGGTCCCCGCGCGCCGGGGCGCCGCACCGCACACCCGGGCCCCGCCCGCAGGCCGCGTCGGGCCGAGCCCCCAGGTAAGCGCCGTCCCACCGGCAGCGGTCTGGCCGCCCCGCGCCCTCCGCCCTCCGCCCTCCGCCCTCAGGCCGCGAGCCGCCCGCGAGGGAGCGCCCCGCCTCGCGCCTGGCTTGCTGCCAGGCCGCCATCTTGCCGCGCGGGTACGCCGCGGCCTCCGCCCCGCTCGCCCCGGCTCGCTCGGCCCGCCCGGCCCGCCGCGTTTCCACTGCCCCCTTCGCCCTCGGCCCGGGTCACGGTCTGCGCCCTCCACGTCCCGCCACCGTCTTTCAGGAGTGAGGGAGAAGGGGAGGGGGACGGCGGGCGCGGGCAGTGACCTTCTGAGCGACGGCTGGGCTGGCCAATGGGGGCCCAGAGAGGAGGGCCGGGCCCTCGGCACCGCCTCCCGGTTTGTGCTGATTGGCTGTGGGGGGGGCGGAGCCCGTGGGCTCGGAGGTAAGGGCGGGCACGGAGCACCGAGGAGAACCGGGCCGGCGAGCTCTGAGCCAGTCGGTAGCGGAGGGCTGGGGCGGAGATGAAGGACTGGGGGCAGGGGAAGGCGGTGCCTGCTCTAGCGACCCAAGCGCGCTTGCGCCTGTGCGTCGTGCGTGAGGCTAGGGAGGGGCCACGGCGCCGAGAGGGGAGGAAGGGCGGTGGCAGGGCCGGGAAGGGACGCTTTCCGCTGTTTACCGGCTGTCTCCGGCACAGGTGACTGGGACAGTGCCCCAGTTCAGTAGAAAGAGAAAACAGAGAGCCAAGGAAACCCAGCTGTCGGGTTCAAAGAGGGTGTCCCGGAGTCACTTTGCGGGACCCAGCAGTTTTCCGGGAGGCAGTGTGAGCCCAGGACCCTCCTGCCCAGATTCCAAAACGCGTGGGTGGGATTGAGTGTGCTGTCGCTCTTGTGTAGACACACGCGTGTTACAGACAGCTACACATATGAGCACATACATATATGAATGCAAGTGTACAGTGTTGACTTACGTGTGTGCACACTTCTGCTTACAGACACGTGCACATGTGCATAGACAAATGCACGTGCACAGGCACGCATGCACGTGCACACAGGTGTGTGTACATACAGGCATGCACATACGCACATGTAATGCATACATCCACACCTGGGAAATGACCGTGACAGTGCTGTGGTTAACCCCGGACACCTCTTAGCAGTGTGGTTTTGAGTAGGTGACAACCTTTTGGAGCTTCAGTGTCCTCATCTGAACAGTCCCCTAGAAGTCGGATCCAGTTAGTGGATGTAAGTAGTTTGGAGAAGGGCCTCACATAGAGAAAATGCACAGTATGGGAAGGCCATGAATTGTAGAATAGCCTGGGTGATACAAGCCTGTCTGGAATAAAGAAAACCACGTGGAGTAAATACTACATGCAAGTGCTTTGTGTGAGCCCTTAGGGTTGGCAGGACTCATACAAGTGTGATATCTGTGCCCCAACAGGACCCAGGAGTCGGCAGAGACCCTTTCCTGCTCCCCACTGAAACCATCCCAAAGTTGCCATGGTTTTCCTACCTCCTGGCCCACATCGGTATCCTTTCCAGCATGGCTTACCTCTTAGCCCAGACCGCCCCCACATTGGGCCTCGCTTGGAAGAGCTGTACTTGCTCCCTCTGGTCTTGCCAGTCTTGCCTCCCTTCCTGGAAGCTCTCCTTCATCACCACCAGTTGGAATCAGAGGTCTTGGTCAATGCTGTGCTGTGTTGCGCTGCCACCTCTGGTTCACTGTGTAACCTCACACCTCATGGACCAATCCAGGCAGGGGTGATTTGCACACCCTGCATGTGCAGTACTCAGCAGTCCTTGGCACCGTCTGTTGACAGTTGGTGATGTCACTGATAATCGTTACTGCTCATTTGTGGGGTCTTTCTACAGTACAGGTGCTGGTCCAGCCACACAGCATCCCTGCCCAATCCTAAGTGCTCCAGTGAATTACAGATTTGACTGCATGAAAGTTAATAGGTTTGTATGTGGAAAAGAAAAAGTAGCCTAAGTATCATTGCTAGGAAAGAGCACAAAGCTAACATGATTGTTTTGAAATAAAAAAATTCTCATCTTCATTCCTCTTATCACAGGGGATCAGAAAACAGGAAGAAGCTGCCATGGGGTTGCAGGGAGCCAGAACTGAAAGTCTCTAACAAATTCTTATCTTGCCAAATATAAATGGATTCATGCAATGGGATTATGAAATATCACCTTTTAATTCCTTTTTTTACAAAGCAGATTTTGCTAAATTTGTGTAAGTCAACCTTCCACTGGAAAGTCTTGTGGATAGAACATTAATACTGAATTGTTTTACACAGGACAGATGTTTAAATAAACAATGGTCATAGGTTTTTTTAAATTTGTTATTCACTTTCTGGGTGTTTTTTTATTTTCTCTCCTGTTCAAGAATTTTTGTTCAACATTTCTTGAACTAATTAGGAAAACCAAAATACCAGTAGTTTAATGAAAAAGCTGTATGTTGTCTTTATCATTAAATTACTTACATATTGCTTTCAATCGTTGTGTTTTTGGTGTCTTGAAATCTTGTGGTTGCGATCATGCCTATATAAAGAGAGAACCCTTGAGGCTGTGGGTGCTATGGCACCCAGTCTGGCATTGAACTCATGGACTCTGGGGATTCTTCTGCCTCAGGAGCTCAGATTACACGCTCTTGCTGGGCAGTTTTTCTTGATTGCTTTAGTGAGTTGAGTGTGGTGTGAAGGAGACTTGAGCAGCTCCCCCTTGACCTGGGGAGACTGGGCCTGGGATAGGATCCACTCAGAAGACTGGGAGGTGAATGTTTGTGGCGCCTGTGCCTGAGTCTGCACACTGAAGCCCCTTGAAACTGTCTTGGAGCACCTGCACAGGCTCCTTTGGACCCAGAACACCTTCTGCAGGGGTGCATGTGTCACCTTACCAAAGCTAAAAGCAGATGTCAAAAAGTGTCTGTCCTGGGCCGGAGGGTTAGCTCAGTGGTTCCGGCGCCTGCCTCGCAAGCGCAAGGTCCTGAGTTCGATCCCCGGTAACCACATATAATGCTGGGCATGGAGACAGGCCCACCAACAACACCGCATACCACAATGCTGGACATGGTGGCTCACGCCTGTAATCCCAGCACTCGGGAGGCAGAGACAAGAGGATTGCTGAGTTCGCAGCGGCTTGCCTGGGCACCATAGTGAGCTCAGGGCCAGCCTGAACTACAAAGCGAGACCCTGTCTCAAAAAGCAAAAAAAAAAAAAAAAAGTGTCTGTCCTCAGAGAAGGCTAATGATGAGAATGTGTTTGTTGTCATATTTAATCCAAAGTTTTTAAGAAATAAAATTAAATTTGTGATATGTGTTTATTTGCTAAAGAAGCACAAGATAAGTCTTTCTTAAAAATAGTTCTATGGTAGAGTATATGTTTGGTACACGTAGAACCCAGGGTTAAGTCCCCAGCACCAAACACAATCTAAGTAGAAAGAAAATCTCCAAACCAGCAGAGATAGCAGCATGCTACAAAGCATCATCATGTGTGTGTGTACAGTGCTTTGTTACTGTTGTATGAGCTGGCATTAGACACTGAGTGTCTCGACTGTAAAGGGATGCAGTACCCGGTAACAAGAACAGACGGTGATTCCTAGTTTTCACAGATGTAATGTGCAAAAAGGAATGTTACAGATAATTTCACAGGAAGCCTTGCCAGCCCGTGGAGTGGGGTGGGGTACAGACAGAAGAACAGGGTGTGCTGGCCTTTCCACTCCTGCTGGGAGATTTGCAGTCTTCTGCTGGTAAATACTCAGCACATTCTAGTTTGTACACTTTGGTATTTGCACTGTGGCTCGGTATGGTTTCTGTGTAGGTAAAGTTTTAAGTTTCTGTGTAGGACAATTTTAATAAACTCACTGGAGCATGGTGGAGCTGGCAAGAATTTTCCACCTGCAATGATACAGAATACATACATCACATACTTCAGAATTCACAGTTGTGTCTGTCTCTATCAATGATCTGGCCCGTAATATAAGAAATTCATTCTGTCGGACAGTTAATTGATTTTCTGTACTTTCTTTTTCTGGAAAATAATTGTGAAGTCACCGTGACCCAGAAGGAATGGGGATTGCAGAGAGGAGAGATGTGGATTGGAAGGCCAGCCCCATCCTCACTAGCTCAGTGGCCTTAAACAGCTGATCATCCATGCGCCTCGGGTTTTTTTCCATCCTGTCCTAGTAAGTGTCCCCTGCTGGCACCAGTGCTAAGTTTGATAGAAGGTGTATGACAGGGCCAGGAACCTGAGTGACTTTCTCCACCCATCCACCCAACCACACTAACGGAGGTAGAGATGCCACCTTACTGGTACCATGGGCCAAAGATGGGGGAATCACCCGTAGAGTCCCCTGGTGGCCAGCAGGGGCCCTCTCTTGGGAACACAGAGGGCCCTACCATCCTGTACATTGAATGTGAGCAAGCCAAGGTTTTGGCCCAAGGCCCAGAGGCTCCATACTCTGTGCATCTGAGCCCCATGTCACCTGACTTTGACCTCAGAGCATCCATCCCAGGACCTTATTCTTGCTGATGAGCATTTCTGCTGGACGTGCTGCTTGATTCCATGTCTTGATGTCGAGTCTTGACCATGTATTTCTCAGATTTCCTTCTCTCCCAACTGGTAGAGTTCTCCGGTTTTTATCTTCCCTTGACTGAATGAAGACTTCTCACCATAACAGCCTAAACCCCTTACCCTGAGCACCTTCTGCACATTTAGACATTTCATATCCAGTACTCCAGTAATTTGTAAGTAAATCTTAATGGTGATTTATTTTTAAGTCTATGAGATTTTACCCTAATTTAGTACTTCCATTGTGTACAGTTGCCTGAAAACTTTTTGAAAAAGTACAAGCAACACCATCAGCTTTACTCACCAGCTGCTGAGTGACCAACACAGCCTCCGAGTTGCCTTGTTGCCCAGCACTGGGGAGGTTGGCTCAGTGTCTCAGCCTCAGACTGCAGTGCACTTGTGATTTCGAGACAGGGTCTTGTGATGTAGCCCAGGCTGGCCTCAGACTCACAGCCATCCTCCTGCCTTAGTATCCCGAGTTCAAGGATCACAGGTGTGCACCACTACACCTGGCGAAGTTTGTCTTTAGAAGCCTCCTGAAGCTGGTTTTGGTGGCATGTCCTATAATCTTAGCACTCAGTAGGTTGAATCAGGAAGACCTGGAGTTTAAGCCCAACCTGAGCTACATCAAGACCAACCTGGACTATGTAGTCAAAACAAAAAGCTTTATTTCTGTAGTTTGTAACATCAAAAGGTAGGGTTTGTTTTTTTTTCTTCCAGATTTCAACTACAAAATTATATGGTGCTGGTGAACATAAGTTTTCAAACTTCAGGCAGGCACACCCCACTTTGCCTGTGGCTCTGTGGTGTTAAGGAGCAACTCTTCTTGGCCCTCTGGGCTGTCTGCTCTTGTGACTCTTCTGCTGGTAGCTGGTACTGGTTGGGTCAGGCTCAGCCCCCAAGCACTCTTGTTCTGTGTATACTCGAGTTAAACCTACCCTTCTGACCCCACCCAGGGGGCTGTTTTGTTTCCTGTATTATGATATCCTGGGAAAAGTAGCCTCTGTCTTTATTTTCTATTGAGGTTAAGATAGGGCTTGTGATGGTTTTCAGAGTTATCAAGGGAAAATGATTTCTGAAATCACTTCATTGGGTAAAGATGTGGATCCACAGCACCACGCCTGTCTGAAGCCACTTTGTTGTCTGCGGAGACTGAGCCCAAATCTTTGCATCGCACATGCTTGCTGTACAGAGGTTCTCTGAACTGCTCTCACTCTCTCTCAGTGCCTGTTTTTCCACAAAGTACCCACCCATTCATCTTTACCTATTTTTCATTAATTTCTAGAGCTGTTGATGGCAATGTCTGATGCTCACCATCATTGACTCTGAGAATGTAGGAGCCCCAGTGTGCACCAAAAGGGTTATTCGGGGGCCAGGGGTTTAGCTTAGTGGTTTCGGCCTATGCCTCACAAGCGCAAGGTCCGAGTTTGATCCCCAGTAACCACATACCACAATGTTGGGTGTGGTGACTTGTGCCCACCAGCAATCAGTACCACATACCACAATGCCAGGCATAGTGACTCACACCTATAATCCCAGCACTCGGGAGGCAGAGGCAGGAGGATTGCTGAGTTTGAGGCTTGCCTGGGCTACATAGCAAGCTCAGGGCTAGCCTGAACTACAAGGCAAGACCCTGTCTAAAAAACAAAAAGGAGGGCCGGAGGGTTAGCTCAGTGGTTCCGGCGCCTGCCTCGAAAGCGCAAGGTCCTGAGTTCTATCCCCGGTAACCACATATAATGCTGGTCGTGGAGACATGCCCACCAACAATCAACACCGCATACCACAATGCTGGACGTGGTGGCTCACGCCTGTAATCCCAGCACTTGAGAGGCAGAGACAGGAGGATTGCTGAGTTCGCGGCAGCTTGCCTGGGCATCATAGTGAGCTCAGGGCCAGCCTGAACTACAAAGCGAGACCCTGCCTCAAAAAGCAAAAAAACAAAACAAAACAAAACAAAAAGGATCTTTCAGTCCAGTGTGTAAAGAGAGGCATTGGAGATAGTCTGGGGAAAGGCGATGGGACTTACTAGAAACCCCTATATGTGATGATGAGCTGGTTATGGTGGCATATGCCTGCAATCCCACTACTTGCAAAGCTGAGGCAGGAGAATTGCTATGAGTTCAAGGGCAGCCTGGGCTACATAGTGAGACCGTGTCTCAAAAACAAAAAAAAAAGGGGTCAGAGGGTTAGCTCAGTGGTTCCGGCGCCAGCCTCGCAAGCAAGGACCTGAGTTTGATCCCCAGTAACCACACATAATGCTGGGCGTGGAGACACGCCCACCAACAATCAACACCGCATACCACAATGCCAGACGGGTGGCTCACGCCTGTAATCCCAGCACTTGAGAGGCAGAGACAGGAGGATTGCTGAGTTCGCGGTGGCTTGCCTGGGCTACATAATGAGCTCAGGGCCAGCCTGAACTACAACGCGAGACCCTGTCTCAAAAAGCAAAAAAAAAAAAAAGTGACAAACACCCGCTGCACAGGACAGGAGTGGGATAATGTCAAGAACTGACTGTGTCCCCACAGACAGGGAGACCTGATTGTCCCACAAATGAGACTGTGGATCAGTGAGGCAAAGGGGTTGTTCAATGTGAGGCAGAGAAAAGTTAGAGCCTTGCTCATTAAAATGGAAGAGCAAATAGCAGACCTGGATCCAGCAGGTTGAGGACTCATATGACTCTTAACTTATAGAAAATAGATTTGCAATCCTAGGATAGAACAGAACTTCTGTAAAAGAAAATATTGATGAGTTCAGCATCATTATCCTTTTTTCTTCAGAAGGTGCCTTGAAATAAAGTAGATGAATGAGACAGAATGGAAGATTTATGACAGTCTGCAGCTTCATATCCAGAACACTTAGCGTTTCTGCACTAAGCTGACTGACACCACTTACTGTGACCTGATTCTAAGTCACTGGTCCTTAGGGTTGGGGCAGGATCCCAGGTCCCGGCTGAGGTGGAGGCTGTGCACATGTAAACTGGTCCTTACAGTGTGAGCTTCCTGAGCTCCTGTTCCCTATGGGCTCAAGCATTCATCTGTGCAGTTCAGAACCTGAAAGAACGAGCCACATCTTGAAGGGAAATCAGGGGAAAGAAAGATATGCACCTCTCCAGCTGCAGTATTTCCACATTATTCAGTTTGCCCTGACAATATTTCTGTAGTACTAAAATTTGTTGTATATCAAATTTCAGCATAAGGACCAGTACTATCTAACAGAGACACAGTTATCCAGCTGCAGGTTTGTATTTTAACTGTTGGGTATGGTACCTGTTTATATCTACTTGATGTCTTAGAGAGCTGTATTTTTGTTTTTCTTTGTTTTTTTTTTTTCAAGAAAGATGAGAATGCTAGACTTTTCAAACACAGTAATTGTGATGACTTTTCTGATACTTTTGAACTGAGCTTTTTCCTTCCCTTGCTATTAGGAGAAACAAAACTGTAACAACAGAAAAGGCCAAAGTATTTTTCTGTGTTTTGTTTTTGCTCTAAAAAATTATTTGCTGTTTCTTCTACATCTGAGAAGTGTTTTTTCATTTCAGATGCTCATTTTTGGATTGGATCTTTAAATTTAGGATGTCTGGTTTTTTGTGTTTTTTTGTTGTTTTTTTTTGTTTTTTGCTTTTTGAGGCAGGGTCTCGCTTTGTAGTTCAGGCTGGCCCTGAGCTCACTGTGGTGCCCAGACAAGCCGCCGCGAACTCAGCAATCCTCCTGTCTCTGCCTCCCTAGTGCTGGGATTACAGGCGTGAGCCACCACATCCGGCATTTTTTTTTTTTTTAGTTTATATATCTAGATAGTAGTCCTTTGTCTTAGGAACAACTGGTAAAAGATTTTTCCTACATTGTGGGTTGTCTTCACTCAGTTGGTGGTTCCTCTTGCTATGCAAAGACTTTTGAATAAGACGAGATATCAGTTGCTGATTTTTGTGATAGTTCCCATGCCACTGAGGTTTCGTTCATAGTTTTTTCCTATGCCAGTGTCTTCAAGAATTCATCTTCCAGAAGATTTAATGTTTCTGTTTTAATATTTAGGTCTTTGATCCATTTTTAGTTTAGGCATGGTAAAAGATATGGGTGTGGTTTTAATCTTTAGCAAGTTGAAACCCAGTTTTTCTGGTACCATTTATTAAAGAGGCTATATTTCCTCCAGTGAGGGTGTTTGGCTCCTTCATCAAAGTTGAGGTGGCTGAGTGTGTCTGGAGATGTCCCTGCATCTTCTAATTTATTCCACTGATCCTTGAATCCGCTTTTTGTTTTGTTGTGTTGTGTTGTGTGTTTTTTGCTAGTACCATCCTGTTTTTATCACAGTAGCTTTATAGTATAGTTTCAAGTTGGAGATTGTGATACCCCCTCCCTAGACTTTCTTGCCTAGAATTGCCTTTGCTATTTTATGTCTCTTCTAGTTCCATATGAATTTTAGGATTGTTTTCTCTAATTCTGTGAACTATGCTGTTAAAATTTTGATCAAGATCACATTAAATCTGTATAACAGTTTTGACATAGAAATAACAAACATAAAAATGTTCAACATTACTGGCCATTCATAAAATGCAAATTAAACAACTCTGAGATTCTATATTACTCCAGAAAGAATGGCTATCAAGAAATCAACCAATAACAAATGCTGATGGGGCTGTGGGGAAAAGGAACCCTTTTGGTGGGAATGTAGACTGGTGCAATCAATGTGGAAGTCAGTGTGGAAATTCATCAGAAAACTAAAACTAGAGGTTCCATTTGACCCAGCTACTACCCTTTTTGTTATCTTCCCCCCAAAATTAAAAGCACCATATCATGGGAATATATGCACACTCATGTTTATAGCAGGACAGTTTTTAATAGCTAAACCTGGGAAACAGCCCAAATGTCCACCAACTGGTAATTGGATAAAGATATGGATTTTTTAAAGAAAATGGAGTACTACTCAGCCATAAAAAAGATAAACTAGCCAGGCGTGGTGGCTCACACCTGTAATCCCAGCACTCGGGAGGCAGAGACAGGAAGATTGCTGAGTTCAAGGCTTGCCTGGGCTACATAGTGAGCTCAGGGCCAGCCTGGACTACAACGCAAGACCCTGTCTCAAAAAAAAAAAAAAGAAAGAAAGAAAGATAAACTAGGGCCAGAGATTTAACTCAGATGTTCTAGCACCTGCCTTGCAAGCCCAGGGTCCCTGGTTCAATCCCCAGTAACCACATACAACAATACCGGGTGTGGTAACTCATGCCCGCCAGCAATCAGTACCATATATCACAGTGGTGGGCATCACTCGGGAGGCAGAGGCAGGAGGATTGCTGAGTTTGAGCCTTGCCTGGGCTACATAGTGAGCTCAGGGCCAGCCTGAACTACAAAGTGAGACCCTGTCTCAGAAAAAAAAAAAAAAAAAAAAAGATAAACTAGAGATGCTAAGTGGTTGCACCTTGAGACTGTACTCTTAAGTGAAATAAATCAGATAAATAGGTATAAATACTGAATTGTTTCTATAGTGTAAGAAACTGAAAGGACCATAATGTGTAATACATATTGTAAAATGGGAAGAAATGTTCAAAGGAGGAGAACTAGGGAGGGTAGGTGGGGGAAGGAAAAAAATGAGAAAAGAAGAAATAGAAGCAAAGCTTTTATAAGTAGAAAAGGATGAAGAAGTTGAAGGGAGGGAAGGAGAATGGGAAAAAATAAGAACCAAGGTGTATCATGTACAGGTACAAATTTCCAGTGAAGAGTGATCATAGTGCATACCTAAAATGTATCAAGAAACCTAATTGTTAAAAACACAAACACAAATTAAAAGGTTGTGACTATGTATTGAAAGACTAAATAGGCTGGTGGTGCATCTCAGGTAGAATGTGTGGTTAGTGTGTGGAGGGCTCTGGGTTCAAGTCCCAGACCAAAACAGAAACAAGAGGAAAGCCAGAGTGAAGAGAATCGGCAGAGTGCCACCTCCCTACACCAGGTCTGACGGAGCTGTGTGATGGTGAGTTGCACTAGGCTCCACGTTGTCATCTGTGGAGCGGTTGGCATGGTCCTGTCTCAGGGTCCAGGCTCCTTGCAGCTGGGCCCTCTCTGCATGTCAGCTGGTCCTGCACCCCTGTTTCTTATCCACCTTCTCTGGTGGTACAGTAATCTGAGGGAAGGACAGCAGCAGTGGTCACCCCTCATGGGTGGGCGCTCTGGGAGTCACCAGAGCTGCAGCATTCCTGAGAGCTAGTGCCACTGGCAGGAACTATAGGGCATGCTTTTGTGCAAGATGTTACTGTCCTCCAGCAGCTGCCCATTGTGTGCTGCTGCTTGGTGCTGCTTGTGGGGTCTGTCAGGTTTTTGCAGTGTACTGTACCCGAGCTGCCTGGCCTTGGTCCCCATGGGTGCTCTGGGCCTGCAGCAGTGTCAGCTTACCAGACAAGCTCACAGCTGCTCTCGAGTTGTTTGGTTCTCATCAGTGCCTAAATCAGGCGGCCCTGACCCTGGCCACTTCATTAGCCTCTACAAATGATGGCATCAAATCTATAGAAAGATTATTAGTTTTTTTCTATAGAAAGCTAAATTCTCTGCTTTTCTAATTATTGAGGATTTAAAATATAAATTAATAATGCTCTTTACTTTATAGTACTGATGATCTTCACACTGAGCTATGTCCCCAGCCTTTTTTTAAGTTTTGTTTTTATTTTTGAGATGGGGCTAGCTCAGTAGCTCAGGCTGAATTCAGACTTGCGAGAGCTTGTTGGGAGGTTCTAGCTGGGCAACAGAGGTACTCATCTACCCTCAACAGAGGAAATAGTCCTCTTTTGTCAGGGTTGGTTGTCCTTTTTGACTGAGTGCCCAGCTCAGTGAGGGGGGGAAAGGACACCCGCCTAGCCACCAAGCTAAATCAACCCTGGCAATCGATGGGGTGACAGATGTCACAGCCAGGTCACCCTCACAACTGAGCTTGAATTTGTGATCCTATGTCAGCCTCCCAGAGTGCTATGATGACACATGTGCCACCTCCCCTAGCGGGGTGTGGGCTCTCGTGAGCACATGTACCATGAGATGTCCTTTTGTATGATAACCATGTTTACCTTCACCTCGTGAGTAAGATGTGTTAGCACAGGCAGAGCCATGCTTCTTACGTTGCTGCAGGTAACAAGAGAGTATTGATAGCAATCTAGTGCCTGCTCCAAAGGCTACCTCACACCTACTCAGGTTGCTGACTCCTACTACAGTGTACCATGTCATTCCGCCTCCCTGAGGCCAGGTGGCAAAACTGCCAAGTTTGAAAGTTTTGGTTCCAAATTGTAATGCCCCTGAATGTTCATTCGGATGCTGGCCATGGAAAAAGCTAGTCCAAATAGACCAGCCCACATAGGTACCATCATCTGTAGTGGGCACAGTCTATGGGATGGGTTCTGGTTAGTGATATTTTCCACCTGACCTTTCCCCACCTGATGGACATTGGCGCTTCCTGACCAGGTCCTTTGATGGAATTATGTCTCCACACTGTCCATGTGGAGGGGCTGGTTCCACACAGAGTATGTGAGTGGCCGGCTGGCACACAGCTGGCATCATGCTAGTGCAAGGAGAGAGCAGTGCATGAGCCCTGGTGTCTCAGCCAGTTCTGGAGGCCAGCATGGGACCCAGGGCGAGAGCAGGAGGATGCTGTCAGGATAGCATCAAAATGGCAGGCGCATTCATTGCTGAGAACATCTCTTGCAAAAGCAGGTGCCTCCATACAATAGGGTGACTCACACTCACCTCACATCACAAACAGATGGAACCTGGCTCTTTCTCTGGGTTCAATTTTAACTTTTGGCTCTGTCTGGGCTTCTCAAACATGCAGGGCATTTTGAATGCTATGGATGGCTGAAGGCCGGTCACTATGCAGTCAGCCTTCCTTGGCCATCTGCCATCTTCCTGGGGCTAAGACACCTGCGGGGAGAAGAGCAGGTACTTCCTTCAGTGATGGCCAGACCACATCAGGAGTAACCAGAATGCTAGTGGGGAAGTAAGACTCTGAGCCAAGTAGGTGACCCTAGAATCATCCTTGAGAGACAAGCATTTGTCAGCAGCCCCAGGTGGGTAGCTGTCCATAGCAGAAACTTGTGAAAGGGGTGGAGGTTTAACTGGCTTTGCAGATAGGAAAGTGGGAGGAGGGCCTCAGGAGTTGGTCTTGAGGTCCTGTGCAGCATCACCTGTCACTACCACAAACACACTTTAGAGTTGCTCAAGTCAGTCCCGAGGGGAGGTTGTCACCCTCACGGTTGCCTGTGAAGACCCGCATTGTGACCATTCCATTTCCAAGGTGAGCAGGCCAAGGCCAGGGTGCACTGCACCAGAACTGAAGTTCTTTCTGACTCAAGTCTTCACCTTTCTAAAGCACTTTCAGTTTACCACAAACCACACTGCCACTGGCACTCAGTAGCACTTAGATTGGCATTTCTGAGTCATGTTTCTAAGGCAAACATGAGGTTACCAAGGAACAGACATTCAGAGAAAGAACTTTTGAATAAAAACTAGGTACACACTTGTCAGACTAAGACTATAACAATAGTGAGCCAATTTGCCAGGTTTTAGATTTACTCCTAGCATTAAAACAATAGTAAATGCAACTCCTACTAACTGAAGATGAAAGGAGATAGATTTCATTAATCCCCCCACCCCATAATGAAGATCAAACTGCTCTAGCTAGGCAGGTACAGTGCCACTGAGCTACATCCTTGACCCTGATTTTATGAATTTTTAGTATTATATTTTTAAAAGGCTTATCAGAATAGTGAAAGTATTGAGATTAAAATCTTATTCATTTGTTGCTAAATACATTGTGAGTTTTCTTCAGATAGTGGAATTTCTGTTTAACTTAGTACAAGCATGCTTTCCCATGGCACACACAAGTACATATTTGAGGAGGCTTATAATAATGAAGCCTTTCTTAACTTTGTGTATAAAGCAATCTTCCTAGATTTCCTTGCTCTTATTTTCGGGGAAAAATATGTATGTTCTTTGAAACTTTGAGCTTAGTACTATTTAAACCTCATGGCCTAGCTATATGTGTTAGAGTAGCTAAGTGAATGTTATAGCTTGTGTCTAGATGTACCCCCACATACACAAAACTTCATATGTTTACAGGTAGAGCTTTTCAGATGTGACAGAAGCTAGAGTGTGTAGTGCTAAAGTTAGAGTGTGATAACTAAATTAATTTACTGATTGATTTGACATAGTTCTAGGTAAGATAAGGGTGCCTCACACTAGGTGTGAATGTTACCCACCTTAAGGGCAGGTAGCATAGATATAATATAAAGGGACAGAAAGAATCTGTCAGTTGTTGCTTGTTGCTGCTTCCTACTTCTACCTACCCTGCCATGGACTGTTACTCCTCTGCAGTACCCCTCTGCCACACCACACTATCTTGGAGCCAGCCAACCATGGACTGAACCCTCTACAAATTAGCCAAATAAACCTTTCTTCTTTTAAGTGCTGAGTATTTTGTCTTGGGAATAAGAAGAGTGACTAAGATGGTGAATAAGAGCATATAGTCCACTTTTTTGATGCTCGGCACTAGAGAAGTGTTTGAAATGTCCAAATTGGAAGGTTATTAGCATTCATTTGTAATCATTGTTTATTTAGTCATCAAAACACAAAAAATCATATGCCTCTGCTTCCCCTGCCCAGAGCAAGTGCTCTGGGGTCACAGGAGGGCTTCTGTTCTCCAGAAGCTTCCTGCTGAGAAGGTGGAAGCAAGGTGGACACACCAGAGGGCTGAGTGGTAACACCAGCAGGCTGGGGCCAGATCCAGACCCTAGCATCCTCTGCAAGCAATTTGTGAACAGGAGTGGGAGTGCTCACAGTCCTAGGGCTGAGGATGTGGCTCAGCAGTCGCTAGACCACCTGCTGGGCATATGCTAGGCTCTGGGTTCTGTCTTCAGCATGAGATGATGATGAAAATGACAGTAGTGGTGGTGGTGGTGACGATGTGATGATGATGATGCCACCACAATCCTCTGTCTCATAGGACTGATGCAGAAAGTCAGTGAAATCATGTGTACAGAACTTTAGTAAGTGTTATGCTTTTTAAAAGAGCACACACTTTGGGGAGATCATTGTTTCTTTGTTTTAAACTATGCCCTTTGTTTTGTTTCTTGGTTCGGTTCGGTTTGGGTTTGACATTAGGTTTTGTTGTGTTGCCCAGTTTGCCTTGAACCTCTGTGCTCAAGCAGTTCTGCCTCATCCTCCTAAGTGTCTGGGGTTACAGGGATCCAGCACTTCTGGAATATCTAGCTCTTGCTCCCTGAATGATATACACAGCAACACTGATGGTTATGTGCATAATTTTCTCTAGAGTCCTCAGGTCAGTCGTGTTCCACATGGACCAGGTGAGACTTAAATACCAGGCTGAGCCATAAGAGTTGGATGGTACAAAGTATCAACTCATTGATCTAGTGTGCTCAGATTTATCCTACTATTCAGAGACAGTATCATGTCCTGGTGCCAGATTACTTGGATTTAAATTCTTGCCCTAATTCTTTTTATTTCTGAAGGTTAGTAGTAATTTCTCCTTTCATTTGAAGTACGGCCCGCCATCAATCTAGCAAATTTCTTTGTCAATTTGTTGATCTTTTCAAAGAACCAAACCTTTTGTTTTCTGGCCTTTTTCCCTGTTGTTTTTCTCTTATCTGTTTTACCAATTTTCTCTCCACATCACAGTGAGGTACAGTTTTCTACCTACTAGGTTGGTCAGAATTTAAACATCAGCTGATCAGCATTGGGAGGATGTGGAGAAATGAGAATTCTCTGCATTGCTGGAGAGACTATAACCTGGATGTCACCACCTGTGAGAGGACTAGGAAAGCAGATTAATTAGCTTTATGAGTAATTTCTCTAAGAAAAGGGATTGTTGACAGATGAATAGTAATTGAGACTGTGAGAGCTTGACACCTATCAAACAGGGGCTTTAACTTTTTGTATATGAAAGTGACTAATTTTTTTAAAGGAGCTTCAGTATTTTTTGAGCATTTATGACTTCCCCCTGTAACTGGGAACTTAAGCTAGCCAAGAGCGTGCAAGTAAGTGTACATACTGTGTTTTTTCATTGTCAGCCTGATGAAGTCACGGCCTTTCTGTACTGTGTAAGATG